>BGNK01000955.1:162381-184486 GCA_003297005.1 Symbiodinium sp. clade A Y106 | reverse complement strand
TGTATATGGCATACCCTTCTCACTGTGCTATATGATCGATCATGTCGGACTTGCTGCCAGACTTGCCCGTATACCTGTAAGTACACTTATGTGTGTGTGTATGCACATATTAACCCTTCGGTTAAACGTGTGCTAGATACCAGCATAATGACGAGAAAAGTTAGTTGACTCCGGATTCCGAGCAACATCAGCCCCAACCCTATCCTTGTCATTCGCAGTTATGTCAAAGGTGGCCGTAGTATTCGCCTTAACAGCAGCCCCAAGGTCATCTATAGTAATCTTTATACCACCCATAATCTGACCCCCAATGTTTCTTTTTTGAACTTGCAACCATAATCCGCTGGAAGAAATCGTAGTGGTAGCTGTGAGAACCCTGAAATCCTCCCAGGACCAGACACAATTTCAACGCTATGATCGAAAGTATTGACCCCAAAACTGATCCGAATAATGTCCTGGTTATTACCCGGTCTATTGTATAGTACTGACGCTAAGCGGACTCGAACGCAATAGTGATGACATTGGAACCTTATATTGACAGCACTAATTCGTAACGCGCGCAAACAACACATGAAAAGCACACTCTTTGCTTGGAAAAGCTTGGTCTTGGAGTGAAATACCGAGNGCACTAATTCGTAACGCGCGCAAACAACACATGAAAAGCACACTCTTTGCTTGGAAAAGCTTGGTCTTGGAGTGAAATACCGAGGTTTCTCAGGAAAAAGGTGGTTTTGGCGTGAAAAAACAACTTTTTCCTAGGAAAAAAAAGGTTTTGGGAAGGGAAAAAGATGGTTTTGGGCAGAAAAACCAACTTTTTCCTAGGAAAAGATGGTTTTGGGCAGAAAAACCAACCTTTTCCTAGGAAAAAGATGGTTTTGGGCAGAAAAACCAACCGTTTCCTAGGAAAAAGATGGTTTTGGGCAGAAAAACCAACTTTTTCCTAGGAAAAAAATGGTTTTGGGCAGAAAAACCAACTTTTTCCTAGGAAAAAGATGGTTTTGGGCAGAAAAACCAACTTTTTCCTAGGAAAAAGATGGTTTTGGGCAGAAAAACCAACTTTTTCCTAGGGAAAACCAAAAAAACCATCTTTTTGGAGTTTGGCCGCATAGTTTCCCAAAAGATGTTTTTTTTTTTTTGTTTTTTTGGTTTTTCCTAGGAAAAAGTTGGTTTTTCTGGCCAAAACCATCTTTTTCCTAGGAAAAAGTTGGTTTTCCTGTCCAAAACCATCTTTTTCCTAGGAAAAAGTTGGTTTTCCCGTCCAAAACCATCTTTTTCCTAGGGAAAACCCAAAAAATCATCTTTTTGGAGTTTGGCCGCATAGTGTCTCAAAAGATGTTTTTTTTTTTTGGTTTTCCCTAGGCAAAGTTGGTTTTGGATTGGGAGGGTACAGTGCTGCCGTTGACTTCGTGCTCACGTCGAAGCTCAATGAGTTGACTGACATGTCCTGTTGAAATGTGAGATTGATTTCAGTAGTCCTTGAGAGATACAGGATCCGGACCTCACGTCGAACGTGAATGAGTTGACTGACACGTTCTCTTGANAGTTTGTTTTCGGTAGTTTTTGAGAGATACAGAATCCGGACCTGCCGGAAAAGCTGTTTTGACACGGTATTTACGATACAAAACGAGGGTCGGTAGTTCATGGGGGGGGGGTTACCATACATATATACATATATATACATATATACATATATATATATACATATATATATACATATATATACATATATATATATATATATACATATATATATACATACATATACATACATATATATATATATATATATATATACATATGGAATCCTATATACATATACATATATACATATACATATACCTATACAGAGCACGATACACTATTATATATATGTGATATATATATATATATATAGCCATATACTATACTCGATTAGGGATCACAAGGGGTCTCGAGTCTAGGCGGCTCAGGGTCAGGTCTCCCAGTTCTCAAGGCTCCCACTTCCATCGGCTCCCAGGGGATCCATCAGATTAGTAGATTAGATGTACTGTTTACAACTCTTATCTTATTTTATCTTATCTTATATGATCTTATCTCGTATTGTACTGTATTATACAGTATGCAGTTGCGCGATGTACGTGGGATGTTGGTAGGATTTTGCTTTGGATCCAATGGGGCTCCTCGAATATCGACAATGGCGGCAGCAGTGACGGCAGTGCCGCTAGGGTTCAGGGTTTAGGGTTTAGGGTTTGTTTAGGGTTTAGGGTTTAGGAATTAGGGTTTAGGGTTTAGGGTTCAGGAGAGAAAAGTTCTTGGTATCGACCAGCACAGCAACCGCGATTTACGATACAATGTATTATCTGCATACATATTCAAACACACACATACATGCATATATATATATATATATGTATGCGTATATATATATATATATGCATATATCTAGAGGTTTGTGTGTGTTTACACTACGATATACATTATACTGTATATTATGATGGACTATATCTCTTCAAGACTTGCGCAGTGTCCTGACCTCCTAGATGGGTGCTGAAAGCCCTGTTTCTTCCAGTTCACATCGCACTGAAGCTCACTAATATAGGGACCCGACCTTCATAATTAGAATAGGGTTTTGGGGCCCATTGTGACAATGTACTCTAATTACAATAAGGAACCCCCAGAATAGTATAGGTAATTCTTTAGGCCCCTATAGTAGAACTTCCGAGCACCATGCTCAACGTTCTGAGATGCCATTGAATGTTAGTGTCCATTATTGTCCATTATTAATATGATACTAGGTAGTATTGTAGTATACCACATTATACAAACCCTAACCCTAAACCCATTGCAGTACATCATAAGCGCCCCCCCGAATCCTGAGGCGCTTCAAGAGCCTTTGTTGAGCCCAGAGCAGCAGCTCTGGCGCAAGAACTGGGGATACCGAGAAAAAACGTACCAGGCGCGGCTGCAAGTGTTAGAATATTTAGGCTTTCGAGTTTAGGGTTCATGTCATTCTATGGACTTTGTACATCGGCGCATGTTGCGTGTTCAACGCATAAAGTGCACGGAGGAAGGGAGATGATTAGATAATGGCCTTCCATGGATTACCGGGATGAGCAGAATCAGTAGAAGTGATCCGTTCTACAACCGCAACTTCTTCCTGCTATGTCTGCAATATGTCTGCTATGTCAAGGCGGCAGTTGCCAGAGCCACTATCTTCTATTTGTGTTCTGAGAAATTCAGTATTACAATGTTCAAGTCTGTAGCATCTGCACTTTCGAGTGCCCACGGCCTTATCACAGCTGAGCGGGCTACGTTAGTCCGTCTAGACGCTATCGGCATTGATACGGCTCCAGGCAAGTCATAAGGCAGGTGATTTCGGGAAGCAGGTATGCCAAACACGGCCCGAGTCGTCGCCGCAAAACTCATAGCCGAAATTATGATGCCAACGAACAGAAGGGGACAGCAGTCAGCGAACCTGAACCCTCAACCCTAAACCCTAAGCTTGCCTCTTCGTGGATTGGCTTAGCTTGGATGCCCCTCATGTCGAGGCAGTGTCTGCGGCCGTCCGGCTGAGGTGGCGCAGTGCACTCAAAGTCTCCCTGCCCGTGCCTTATCACTTCGCTAGAGGAGACAGGGGAACTCGGGTTTAGGGTTTAGGGAGGGGAACTCTTGGTATCGGAAAGGGGCTTTTACGAGGGAGATTTTCGCGGGACTCCGTCGCAGTCACGTGCAGCAGTCGAACTTCAAATGTGGACGGACCCAGAATCCAGATTGCAAGAATGCGTGGCTTGCATCAGAGCCGCCATTGGCATGTACTATACGGGCCGTAATAATTACCCATACTATTTTAGGGTGTTTTTATTACAATCATAGTATCATATACCCCAAAACCCTTTTCTAATCAAGTATCAAGGCCCCTAATTATATTAGAAGTTGGCCCTGGGACCCTTCTTCGAGGTCCTACTTTCTCGCATTGCTCCTGGACTTGCACTACGGCCTCGACAGTAGGGAGCCCGGTGTCCGCAGAATTGGGGCCTTAATGATTAGAATAGGGTTTTGGGGTACATTATATTGCAATTTATAGTAAGGAGCCCCCAAAATAGACTAGATAATTATTTAGGCCCCTGTAGTACATGCCAATGAAGGAACTCGAAATGCCAGTAGTTGGCTCTTTAGGCGACAGCATGTGCCACATGCCTACTCTGGGCTAAGTCAAGTCTGTATCTCTGCATAAATGATTCCTACCAGCTTCAGCCGAACTTGCGGCATGCACCACGACTCGACGTGAGGCGTGCTGGTTTGTACTGTGAGCTACTTGTCCAGCTACGGTTCCCAGTACGCCGGGCCTTCCCTGCCTGTTAAAGTTAAAGCTGTGGTGCTGTGGGGCCGTGAGTACAGTAGAGGGCAGCTTGATCTCAAGAGCAGCCCAACGGAAGCAGGTCAAATCAACGGTGCAGGTTTGCTGGCTTCTTGTTAAGGAGTTTCATTTAAATTACCATAATAGGGATCTATCGTAAACAATATGGTTTCTTTATTATAGTAACTTAGCTTAAATCCCTTAACAAGAATCCAGATCAGGGCCCAGAAGTCCTTCTGACGGCAGAAGCGTCCCTGCTCCCAGCAAGCCCGCATCTGCCAGGGGCTCCTTGCGCCGCGCCATCTCGCGTGGCGTCGGGGTCGCTGCAGGGGCCACGGTGCGGACCAAAGAACTTCACTGATTCACGGTCATAGATAACTTGGTTCGAGAGTAAGGTAGTGTTTGTTGTGCATGGCATCATGCCGCTCGCGAGTTTGAGAACGATGATGAGGATGATGTCGATACCAGTGGCCTTGTCATTTCTATTTCTCCTTGCGGAGTCGGCTGCCATCGTCACCGCGTCACCATTGCATCAATGACTTGCATTGTTGCTTGCCTTGAGTTGACTGCATTGTTGCGTGGGTTCTTGTGTATGTAGGGATGTTCACTGAAGAACTGCTTTGCTGCCTACTGGCTACTGCAAATCAGCATTGCTTGGTGGCTTAACTAGTATTTTTGATTGAGGTGATACTGCAGGAAGTGGCTCTCTTCGCGAGTGGGATTCCGGACATCGAAGTTTCTGCGAGTGATCTCATGTAAGTACGATGGTTGCTACCCCGAGTTAGTGGCAAGAGATACAAGGATGGCAATACATGTGTCCCTTTAAGTGCCAACGACAGCAATGACACCCACACCGGTTACCAGTGTAGCAGCCAGTTGCCGGCTAGGAACAGAGCACTGAAACTTTTTTCTTGACCCCGAAGGTCTCCAAGTGCTTGGCAGGTGGGAAGTGTTCTGCAGCACCTGTCCATCTCTGTCGCTGTATCCAAGCTCCGTGGTTACAATACGTTACAATCATAGAATGGGGATTGAGATCCTTATTGGCGGAGGGTTTCTTCAAGGCCTGCCTAGGGCTTCTGTAGCTTGAGGCAGGGATTCGGACCAGGGCTGCTCAGGACATGTATATGTATATAGATGGAAATACATACATGCATGCATACATACATGCATCACACACTGCAAATTACCTACTCAGGCTCACGCAGCTCTGGCTCCTCGCCCCGCTGGCGATTCACCTCCTTGTGCCTCTTTAGTCTCTGTTTGGGCGACAATCGGAGGTTTGCAGTTTTAGGCGGTCGAGGTTGGCTATGGCTGTTACATAGTTTACTGCTGTCATATTCATATCACCAGTCTTCCTGGTATGGCAACTTTGCCGTGTGGCGTTGTGAGATTCACTACGTGAATACCACAATGCACTGGCAGCCTGGAGCTGTCCAACTGTGGGGGGGTTCCGAGTTTTGAAGCCTTAAACACAAAGCTCATCACAGCTCCAAGCTGAGTAATACAGGGGCCTCAATATAGGGTTTTGAGGTATATTATCAGTTGCACTATACCCTAGCTATAATAAGGATTCCTAACAAGAGGATCCCAAACCTCCACCTGAACCCATCATCCCCTAACAGCGTCCGTGGTTTCTCTTGGAGAAGCGGCCCCGCAAGAATTTCCAGGTGACTCTTTGCTTTATCGGGTCCTGGACCTTCTGCTGCATGCTGGCCGCTTGGAGTTCGCTTAGAGCTTGAGTTGAATTTCCTTCCTATCGTAGGTTTAGGGGATTAATGTTAATGTTTAGGGTTCAGGGGTTGACTTCACTACATCTGCTCATGGCTCATGAGGACTCTGCTTCCGCGATTGCCCTTGCCCACATCCGAGGTCTACTTTCGAAAAGGTCCCTACGCCTATGAGCCCGGTCAGCACTCAGAAGATCAAGGGCCTCAAACGATGTGGATGATGGCGGGTAGGTAATGTAGTGGCCTAAATAATGTTTGCTTTTTTCCTCAGGGTCGAATCATTAAAATTTAAGGCTTGTATATTGCTTGTAAGGATGTTTCAGGATCCCTTACAGGAGAGGATACCCCTGAAACTGAAAAGCCTTCTAGCACCCTAAACCCTAACCTTAAACCCTGAGACATAAACTCTAAACCTTACCTGAACCGACCCTGAAGCTGAGAAGCTTTTTCTCCGAAGCTCAATCCCGAAAGATCTTTGCTGCTAGACCCTTGGAGGGTAAACGCGCAACCCAGAACCCTAAACCCCTAAAGCTCTAAACCCTAAACCCCGAAACTCTGCACACCCTCAACCCTGAACTCCTGAACCCCAAACAAGAAGCCACTAGCAAGACCCTGAGGGGTTCCGCTTGAGAGGTCGGCTTTGTTGCTGCCTTTACAGCCATCAAGTTCCTCTCCTGCCTGCCTGGTGAAAGCTTGCAGCTGACTGCGAACCTCGCCATGTCATAGAGAAGCCGAGATAATTTCCAACATGATTCCTGAGGGCTCCTTGTTATCATTATGCAGGCTTATTCTTGTTATTAAGGCCCCTACATGTGATTCGCTTCTCATGGTGTTTGGGGCTTTTGGGCTTCAGGGTTTCAAGCTACGTATCCCTAGACCCTAAACCCTAAAACCCTAAACCCCTAAACCCTAAACCCTAAAACCCTAAACCCCTAAACCCTAAACCCTAAACCCTAAAACCCTAAACCCCTAAACCCTAAACCCTAAAGCCCTAAACCCCTAAACCCTAAACCCTAAACCCTAAAAATGTATAGGACTCAAGTTCTGCAGAATGGGAATCCGATGAGGTTCTGGCTTCTCCACAGCCAGAGGGGAGCTGAGATCCCATCATCGACACTCACTTTTGGGTGTTTAGGGTTTAAGGTTTGGGGTTGAGGATTTAGGATTTGAGGTTTGGGGTTTAGGGTTTAGGGTTTAGAGGGCAGACAAGACTTAGAAGGTCACGTTGCTGGCACTAGCAAGAAAAATGAGGGAAGGAGAGAGAGCCTTTCTAGCAAGCCCCAGCTGTCCAAGGACGGTCGCGTCCACCATGTATGCCTGCATCATGGCCGCAGTGGCTCTGCGTTTAGGTTAATACGTGGAAATGGTACACTTCTCGTACGTAGAGTTTCTCACGCTGAATTGACCACAAGTGAGGCCAAGATGCCATGGCATAAGGAAGAGTGGCCGTAGATTTTGAATGGAACCCCTCCTTGAGCAACCAAGGAGGAAATATGGGGGAACCCTGAACAGGGTTTTGGTTGTATAGTAATAGTATATAAGTATACCGTGTATACCATGATGTTTTCGGGAGTGTAAGGGGATCGATTGGCCCCGCCCAGGCCTGTTGGCTGTGGTGGTGGAGACGTTGGGCTCCCAAGAAATGTCGAACGGCAGAGGACAGCTGCGCACAGAGCAGGAAAGATGAGGCTGTGTGTCGAAGCCGTAGTCCACTATTCTCGAAGAGAGAGCCAGCGACTTCAGCCAAATCAAACCAGCGTGGGTCGTGATCTTGAGGTGCATCCTGCCCATAGATGCTCGCGACTTGATGTGGCGACCTTACCAGCCGTAGCATGCTGCTGTCCTTGCAATTGGCCTCGAGATAGAGTCACGAGAGCCTCAGGCAGGCGCGAGTCGCCTCCAGCCTTGTGGGACGCTCTGCCAGCAAAGGCAGAAGGCCAAGAAAAGGCATGAGCCAGTTCTGATTACTTACGTAGCAACAGGATCACCGTAAAGTTTCCATAGATGAGTTGTAGGATCTACTACATCATGACTCTTTTAGTCCCTAAAGGATATTCTTGTCGTACTCCGCAGAACGCCCCAAACCCCAAACCCCCTAAACCCTAAACCCTGACTATTTCTCAGAATTCGGATCAAGGAGTGGGCGTGGTGTTGCCGGCCCTGGTCACTGCGGATGAGGAACTCGTAATGCCTTGACGATTTAGGTTCTGTATAGGGCTTGCAGACAATTGAAAGTCTCTGGGGGCTCTGGATTTAGGGTTGGGGTATCTCGCCGAGAATCGGCAGTAGGTTCTAGGTAGGTCTTATTTCCCACCCGCAGTGAGCCTTCACACGCTTCCACCCAACCTACGAGTCTACGAGCTTGTAGGCTTTAGGGCCTTTAAGGCACTAGCTCTTCAGCCTGTCGCACCTTGGCTCTTCTGGGGGCCTCTCTGTGGGGGAGGCGTCCTTTCAGAGATTCGGACAGCAGGTGTGGCATGTCTTTATCCGGGAGAATTGGCGGATTCCTTGTGCAAATATGGGCACGACTCCGGTGACCCAATGGCTCCACTCCACTGTCCGTCCAGAAGCGGTGCTAATCACTGTCGGATGTCCTCCGCAGGGAATGGTGTTTATGGTTCAGGGCCCCGGGGTAGTCAGGCATCCACACTGATAACCTAGTTTAGAAAGTTTCAGTTGCAAATAAAGTTTGGGGCTTTTTGTGATGGTTTACGGGCTTTACCCACGGCAGTGGCCCGAACAGAAGTCCTCATAGAACCTTCCACAGCTGAATTACGAACAACCTTACGAACATAATCATGCATGCAAGCAGTCCTAGTATCAATAATCGCAACAACAGCGCTGGCAGTAGTAGAAGAAGATCACGACTGTTAGTGATAATGACAAGAACCATGCAAAAAATCTCCCAAAGACTCCGATGTCAACCGCAACAATCTCCTAAACCCTAAACCCCAAAAAGACTCCGAAGAGGCGCGCACCACCTTGGTGAAGCAGACCATCGACAACGAAGGCTTGCCAGACCTCACGGAGCGCTTGAAGGAAGTGGGAGCCTACGAGCGGTTTCTTTGACAGAGTTTAGGGATGTTGAGGGTTTTGCGGTTCAGGGTTTAGGGTTTTAAGGATGTTGCGGGTTTTACGGTTCAGGGTTTAGGATTCAGGGGTTGGGGATTAGGGTTTAGGGTATAGGGTTCAGGGTTTGGGGATGAGGGTTTAGGGTTTAGGGACGGTTCACCTTGTCAGGACCTTGTGTTGCATTAAAACATCATCTGTTGCATTGTCTTGTACGGTTGTCCATGTCTGGCCCATTGCCTCATGTTCGCTCAGTCCGCTCAGGTACTTGGAATGGCGAGAGGGTGGCTTGGATTGGCTTGCGAGGGGTTAATCAAACTGGACTGGCTGCTAGATCAGAGACACAGACACATCCCATCGCTGACCATCCAAAAGCCGAATCCTATACGGTTTCGTTGGCTTTATGGAAGATCCAAGGCTACATGCGCTGGAGACAAGGTCTGCATTCTGGCGCCAAGGGCGAGGCCACATGTCCAAAAGGCTTACACTTAAGGGAACAGTCGTTGTCCCTGGTGTACATTGCGCACTTCTTCGCGTCGCCGTGTAGATTGCTGATCACCTTTGCGAGAAGCCAGTCCATACTGTGCGATAACGCAGCATGCTGCTCAGCACGAGGAGCGCAGGACAGCTCCATGATCATCCTACTACCGGCGCTCGTGTGAGCCGGTCAGACCGATCTACATCATATCAAGAAGCAAGAAGGAGCTTCCTTGCAGAACACGAGCAGGTCACCAAGAAGATCGAGGAAGCGACGCCCACTTCTGCACCCAGACGCTTGGCACGTGTTCCTTTCTCATGCGGGCCTGTGCAGTGTGTTCTTAGTAGTCTACTGTCTCACTTCCGTTCCTCGAAGCAAGAGGGTCTCAAGCGGGTCTGATCATCGTGCAGACCCGCATAGTAGCACGAGCACCAAGCACTGTCATTGCACCGTCATGTTGGAATCCAGCGGAGTGCAGTTAAGAACGGGTGGTGACATCCTTCCGCCCGCGCGACCAGCCGGCTCTGCCATCAGACCTGCACCCTCGTCTGCAGGTGAGAATGCGCTGAAGGAATCCTGCATCATTCCCACGGTTGAAGATTGAACAATCAACCCAGAATGAACCCTAAAGTCCCTAAAGGAATAAGCTGTAAGTGTGATGACCGTGGTTGCTACGACCGAGGCACCCCTCCGCCGTGGATCTCACAGCGATCAATAGCCAAAATGACGGCATCCAACTGACTGTGGAGCCGAGCGCTCGGGATCTGCAGAACGTGGAGAATGTGCAGAATGTGCACGTCAGGGCTGTGGCAGAGACCCGCTTTGCCTTACTCCTCTGCTTTTCCATTTAGGAGGGCTAGGGCTAGGGGGTCGGTCGCTGTACAGTGCTCAGTGCAAAAGCAGCTCGGACAGCAAGACTAAGACGTGTCAGTGCCAGTCTGGCTTTTGGAGCTATCGCCATCAATTTGTCATGACTATCACCGCCCGCGCCGTCGTCACCGTCCTCATCTTCATCATCATCAGCCGTATAAAGCCTAAACCCTGAACCCTAAGCCCTTTAAAGCCTAAACCCTGAACCCCCAACCCCAAACCTGGCATTCCGACTCCTAACAGGCTGGGAGGAAAGGAGGGTTAAACAAGAAAGAAACCCGAAGCTCTGAGCCGCAGAGGAAAAACGGGCGATCAAAAAACAAACAATAGAAACGCTTGTGAGCCTAAGCATTGAAAGCTCAGAAAGCCCTAAACCGTAAGCCTTATCAAATTAAGCCTTGCGAGCTCAGGAGATGCCCGGCTTGGCCGAGTTGCTCGCGAAAGCAAAGGGCGACGACGACCGGGAGCAGCGGGAGCAGCGGGAGCAGCGAGAACGCGCCTGGGTTATGTAGGGGTTAGGGTTGATTTAGAGTTTAGGGTTTTAACTTTTTCCGGTTCCATGGGATTTTTTGGTTTGGGGTTAGTTATATATGGGGCCGTAAACATCAGAATTGGATTTTGTGGTACATATTATCATCTCAGTATAGAGAAGCTTGAATCGAAGAGGAGACAGTGCCTGGAAAGGCATTCGTTGAGCTTTTTTGGGGACATGTTTGGCTTAGGGTTTGGGATTTCCGGCCTTACTGCTGAACTTCGCGCTTGCGGGTTTTCGGGGTTAGAGTTTGGGATGTCTGCCTCAATTGCGGTCTAGAGATGCGATGGAGCATGAACCAGACGTACCGGCAAGCGTAGCACCAGCAAAGCAATTCTCCATACATGTAGTAGTAACGTATCTACACGAAAAGCCCTGCATGAACGTGGAATTACCATTCAGAAGACGGGGCCCGGAAAAAAAACCCCAAAATTGAAGCCTATGAGCCGTAGCCGTTGACTAAGGCGAAGAGCTGGATCTCGAGGATGGCTTGCCATTGCCGAGACGATTGCCCTCCAGTTTCTGGGTTGCAAAGGAAGGACTTCGGAGGTTTGGTGCTTTGGCTTTTGGGTTTAAGGCTTTGGCGGGTTTAGGCGTAGGGTTTAGGGTTTCGGGTTTGAGCTTTAGGATTTAAGGTGTGGTCTACGACTTACTTAGTAATCAGGAATAGTAGTTAAGTTGTAAGTTGGGGTTTAGGGTCTGGGGTTTGGGCATCCCGCAGCTTTGCAGCCAAGAGCAGGCATGACACCGGAGCCCCAAACTTCACATCCTAGCCAACAGAACCGAGACCTCAACTTCGTGGCGATCCGCAGTCACCTCAATGGACGACCCTAGAGCCTATGTCCTGAAGCCCAAATCCTCAAGTTCTAAACCCCACCACTAGGTCTTCCGTAGTAGGTCGCAGGGGATTGGGCAGATCGAAACTGGCCGTGAAGAAAGAAAGCACCAAAACCCTAAATCCTAAACTGTAGACCCTAAGTCTTAAATCGTAAACCCTAAATCCTAAACTCTAAACCGTAAGTCCTGAACCCCAAAACCCTAAATCCTAAGAAGGAAGCGGACGTCGCCCTTCCCAGGTGACGATGAGCAGCGCATCTCCCTGACGGCAGTCCAGGAAGTCTCAAACTCAGACTTGGTAGCTGAAGGGATACACTATAAAACTGAAAGTGTACACTTTTGGGGGCTTATGAACTCAGCAACTAAGCAGATGTTCTCATTAACAGCAATGCTATTACTATCAGTACCATTATCAGCATTGCGATTATTTTTCTGCTACTAGTAATAATTACTCGCTGGTTCTATTACTATTTTATTGTTTCTCTTACCATAACCATTACCATTCCTTTTGCTACTATTACTATTGTTACTTTTACTATTAGTAGTGTTATGTTGTGTATTCTAATTCTTTTTCTTATTCTTATACTATGATGATTATGATTATTATTGTTATCAGCCTTGATATTTTCATGCAAGATTTCATTTAAGCCCATATGTCCGCGTCTACATTTATGACCCTAGACCCTAAATCCCAAAGGTTGCACACGTAACTCTACCCGACGAGAATGGATACTAACTACAAGTTAAGCACTCATGAAGGGAACCTGCCAGTCGCATCGTCTAGATTCCGGTCAATCTTGAAGGTACCTTATTTTGGGGTCCTTATAATAAGGATCCTATTATTTACGGTTTAGGGTTTGGGGTTTAGGGGGTTACCTTATTTAGGGGGCACTTAATCAGATTCCACGGATGTTGCGCTTTACCATGGCATCTCTGCAACTTTTAACTCGTCCCCCTTCGTTCAGTGAGGTCCTGGTGGAGATTCGAGAGGCAGGCCGCCGGAGAGAAACCGCGATCCTTTCCCGATTTTTTCGTAGTTAAGGTTGTGTCAAAGCTGTTACGGCTTCTAGGGTTCAGGGTATGTTGAATTACTATTTTAAATCTTGGGGATAATGGGCCCCGAAACCCTATTCTAATTGTTAAGGCCCTACCTGTGGTTCGGACTGTGAGCAAACCCATCTTGGGGTTTCGCTGCGGGGGGGGGGGGTCNCTACCTGTGGTTCGGACTGTGAGCAAACCCATCTTGGGGTTTCGCTGCGGGGGGGGGGGGTCTCCTGGAAGGCAAATTGTTGGGGACAAGGCTGTCAATAGATTTGTTGGCGAATAATAATATGAAAGAATTAATTGCTAGTTTTAGTCTCATTATCAATAGTTGTACCAGTGGCATGAATATCAATAATGATCGTACTAGTAATATTGTCCCCACAAGCAGCCGTTGCAATAGAGGCGTGCGGATTTTGCACGCGAGCCTTGCTTCGTTGCCTCGGTGCCTTCTCATTCCCAATGAGCCTTAAGAAGCCCTAAGAAACATCATAAGTCCTCATCAGTATCATTCATTTGACAGGGCTCATATTGCGGGGGCCCATCAGGATTACAGTACATGAATTTTCCTTGGCATTTACGAAGGTAGCGGGAGTTATAGTAGTACCGGATGGCATCATCGTCGCAGCATCAGATACTGCAGGATCCCTCAATCCCCAAAACGCCCGGACATTAGGATCCCTCAATCCCCAAAACACCAGGACTTTAGGATCCCCCAAAGGCCCTCCATCCCGAAAACGCAAGGGAAAACGTACTACGCGTCCGTACGAAACGAGCGGCCCGGAATTCCGGTGCTCCAAGCTGCAGACGCCCAGGACTCCAAAGTCTCACTGTATCCTAAGCGCTAAACCCCTAGGAGAAAAAGAAAAAGCCCTAAACCCCTAAGCCCTAAACCCGAAGCCCGAAGCCCTCAGCCGTAAGCCTGAGCCTTAAAGCTGTTATCCTGAGCTCTCAGCCAAAAAAACACCAAACCCTAAACCCTGGGCCCCAAACCCCAAAAGCATAATCCCGAAGTCCTACACAGGCGCTTGCGCCTGCCGAGGAGACCCTTGGACCTTCGTAGAGCTTGCTGTTGATGATATAAATCCTGCATTTCCCATAATGAGTAATATACCATAATAAGGAATGTACCATAAGAAGAATGTACCATAATCAGGAATATATCATAATAAGGTAATTAGGAATATACCAGAATAAGGAAGATACCATAATTCCCACAGCCTAGGGCCATTAAGGTAATGCAGGATTTGTATCATCAACCGTTGTCTGTGTTGAAAGGCAAAGCAGGGGTTCGGTTCTTATAAAGGGTCTATAGGGGTTACTATAAGGGCTTTTTTAAGGGTTTTAATATCTGGGCTTCCGCCAATAATAATTACCAACACTATTTGGGGCTCCTTATTGTAATGATAGTATACTGGATCCCAAAATCCCTATTCTAAGGCCCCTACATTAGGGTTCAGGGAGGGTTTAGGGGCAAAGAACAAACTTACTAACACCGACAAGAACAACAAGAGGGGTTTATGCAGTACAGCCGGGAACTGCATGCTTGCACGCAGGGGTAAGTTGCGAGCCCGAGGTATTACGACAAAGATTTCCGGGTAGTTGGTTTGGATTCGGTTACGACTCTGCGATGTGGAAGACATCGCTTTTTCTGTGGCTAAGATGAACTGGTGCTACTGATCTCAAAGGTGTTCATCGATCGTTGCGCGAGATCCTGCACGGACTACGATGGGTTCTTGAGTGCTTTGCAGCCTTCGCAATGCGGATCGTTAGTGAAAGCTTCCGCCCCAATGCCACCCGATTTTTCCATGCTGCTGTAAACACTTCACCCAACTGCTATGCTCTTGCGGCTCCCACTGATGCTGCGACCACGGCGACACAGGCGACTACTGGGAGGAGCAGGGGCGACGATCATAAATTGCTGCAATAGCAGGCATGTCTGCTGCAACAACAAGGCAGGAGCCAATATTGCTGATCATGACAAGGCTACGGCTAAGACCATCATCACTGCAAGTGTCACTCGCAACTAAGTGCAATCATCTTGGTCATATGCACCAATTCTCGTGCATTGCAACTCTGGGGTCGTGATCTCGGTCAGCCCAGGCTGGTCGTGCAGGCTGCCGAGCGCTTGGACGGCCTGCGGCTGGCCTGCCGTTACTAAGACTATCACTGTACGAGGCGCCAGCTTACTCCCACCTTGGAGTCCTTGCGCGTTCATATGTACCTCCCTGGCGTCGCATACTGCCACTACCACTGCCACTACCACTACCACTACCGCTACCGCTGCCGCTACCGCTTCCACTACCAGTACCACTACAAAAAACCACTACCACTACCGCTGCCACTGCCACGACGGCGGCGACGACGACTCTCGTCCCAACCGATCCTGCTCCTAGTGCTGCTGCTGCTGCTACTACTGCTACTACTACTACTACTACTGCCACCACCACGACTACTACTACTACTACTACTGCTACTGCCACTACTACTACTGCTGCTACTATTACTACGACTACTACTACTACATCGGAAGGACAAAAGTTTTGACCTAATGGACCTTTCTTGTCTTGAGACGTTTTGCGGAGTAGCGGAGTATCGAAAAGTGCGATTTACGTGGCTTGGCCAGCGGAGTATTTTATACCCGGTTTTGAAATTATACTACTTGAATGTTCCGGAGAGGTCAATAGGATTCTACGGGGGAATGGGGGCCTTTGTTCGACAACAGAAGGAGTAGGTCAAACTTTCGTCCTACCGCAGCGTCAATTTTGGGTGTCAGAGTCCAGCCCAAACAACTCCAAGGTGAAACACCGTTTCAGGAGCTGCGAATTGTGCTGTGCTGCGGCAGGAAGAAAGTTCGTCGTACTGGGGCATTGCTCTTGAACACCTGGCAAACCCCTTTCCCCCTTAGACTCCTCCACCCAGTCCTCCGCCCGGAACATTATACCCAGTCCTCCGCCCGGAACATTATATATAGTAGTATATTTTTATTCAAGTGGAATAATTCCTCCGCTAGCCAGGCCACATAAAATGACTTGCTGGTACTCCGCGTCCTCCGCATGATGGTGTAGGCAACTGCGACGAAACTTTATTCCTGCCGATGCTCTCAGAAAAGTGGTATAGCTCCATCACACAGCAATAAGTCAGGCACAGTTTGCTGAACAAAAAGGTCACGGTGAGGCATCGGGAGGACAAAAGTTTTGGCCTAATGGACCTTTCTTGTCTTGAGACGTTTTGCGGAGTAGCGGAGTATCGAAAAGTGCGATTTACGTGGCTTGGCCAGCGGAGTATTTTATACCCGGTTTTGAAATTATATTACTTTAATGTTCCGGAGGAGGAGCCGGTTGGTCCTCTTTGATAGGATTCTATGGGGGAATGGGGGCCTGTGTTCGACAAAAGAAGGAGTAGGTCAAACTTTCGTCCTACCGCAGTACTACTAGTACATTTACTACTACTACTGCTACTAATACTACTCGTCCCAACCGATCCTGCTAGTACTACGACTACGACTGCGACGGCGACGGACAGGTGCATCAATGCCAGTGTGTGCGACAGTTGCAGCTACATCGACATACATGATGCATACATGTACACAGACAGACGGATGCACATACCTACATACCTACTTACCTACCTACATACATACATATGCACACACACAAACATATATATATATATATATATATATACACATACATGCATACATACATACATGAATTTTACACACACAGACCTTCATGCGTAAGTACATACATATATACATATATATATATATGTACATATGTACATACATGCATACATGCATGCATACACACGCATACACACATACACACGCGCACACACACACACACACATGCACACACACACACACACATAGGTACATACGTACATGCATGCATACATACGTACGTATGCAAAACACATGTACCGTACGAACAGACGTAGATCAACAGACACATGTTGCATTATATGTACAGATATACAGAAACAAACTCCAACACGAACGCACACACACACAATCATACATTGCTATCTACATATCTGTATGTTTGTAGGCCTTTTTGTACATCATGTTCACAAGTGGTCCGTTCCGGCGACGGTACAGACGATACTCGCGGCAAGCTCACTCAACGTAGCGGTGATGATGCATGTCAGTGGAGGGCTCATCAGAACCATTCAGAACCACTGACCGCTGCCAGCAAACAGCTTAGGCGGATCAATAGCAGCGCGTGGTGTTCTCTGGCCGACCGGCTTGCTATTGCCCCTTGTCGAGATGTACAGAGTGTTCACATCGAAGTTCATGACATGGAGCAAGGCGTACAGGCTTTGCTCGTAGTGACAGGCATCGCGTAGCACTTACGCCCACAGCAGACACGAAGACATTGGGGGCTGTGTGCGTTTAGCCAGATAGCAACCCCTACAGTACCCCGTGAAGCAACGCTTATTGTAACCGTTGTAACCCTCAAGTAACCTTAAATAGCCCTCATGTCAAGCCCTCGGGATCGTCTGCTGTATCCGGGTCTCTTCGAGCTATACAGGTTTCTTTCGGGGTTACGAAAATGGAACCAAAAGTAGTTCTTGGACGGCGGCATCGCAGGCCACGCAGGAGCGGAGGGAGTAACTAACGACACGACTTCCTGCAAATTAGCCAGGCTGACGGCAGGGTGCCTAGCAAACGATCGACATGCAATGAATTGCACATCGCTGATTAGCTTTGAAGGGATGCCAGACTTGGCAGCAGACTGGTGATGTTCGCATTACTCGTCTTCCACCTGACATGCAGAAGGGTATCGGCAAGCTGGCATCTTGTTTTTCTCCCATCGTCCTCCTTGCACTAAGCGGTAGCCTTTAAAAAAGATTCGCTCAAACACCATGCCCCCGCCAGCACAGAACGTGCGTGCATAGGAACGTGGGTCTTGCTTGATGTTGCACTTCTGTTTCGTCCGATGGAACTGCCGAACAGACTGTGGGAGCTCACTATTTTGCCCAACTTTTAAGCACTGCAAGTTGGTTATGCAAAGTTGTTCGTTGTTCCTCCTGCTTTTTCTGGATGTACCCGAGATGCGTCTTTGGCTCTCGTTCCTGGGCCGAATCGCCTGGGTCTCAGGCAGCACGTCAGAGCCATTGCAGCAAGAGGCAACGAGCAAGTGTGTTTTGCAGTAGGGTTTGAGAACGAGGGGTATCTCGTGCATGCTAATTGCTACTGGTACTTGGACCGCGACTGTTTTGAACAATGCCGGAGCACGAGACCCACGTGGCTGCCAGGCAAGGAGGGAAAGCTTGGTTGTTCAAGAAATGTTCTATTCATTCTATTATTCATTGCATGCCATTTATTGAGACTTAGGCTGCCCGCCGGTACATTCTTCACAAGTTGTGCGCAGGCATGCATGCACACGTACATACATATGCATGTAGGCATGCACGTAGGTATCTCTCTGATTATGATCTACATCTGTATGCACACAGACCAGGCGTCGGTTTCTGTCTGTGCATACCTGGCTGTTCGCTGGTGCGGACGGTCTTATCTTATAGTCATAATCAGAACCACAAGAATATTACGAATGATGATAGCAATAGTAGTAGAATAATGGTAATAGTAATGGTAGTAATAATGGTAAGAATAGTAGAAATACCAAGACTATAAAAATAATGATAGCAACAATAGTTTAATAGTACTCAAACTAATGGTAGCAAGCAATAGGAAGAATAGTCGTAGTAAGTATAATAAGAATATAATAATAGGAATCAGAATAGTAGTTTCATAATCATAGATCGCGATTTAGCTTTGTCCTGAGGCCAAGCGCCTGGGACACGGCTGCTTCCTGACAGAGCTCCTGGGTGGTGGTGGGGCTGTGCCTGCAGCAGAGGCGGCTTTAGGGATTTAGGGTTGCAGGGATTTGAGGTTCAGGGTTTAGGGTTTGGGTTTGAGGGATCCAGGATTTAGGGATTAGAGTCTAGGGGTTGGCTGTAGGGATTTGGGGAGCATTGCCGTTAGGTTGGTTTCAGTCAAGGGAAGATCGTAAAATCTGGTTCAGAGCTTTAGAGCTTTTGCTGAGGATGCGATTTGTTCGGGCTGGCATGACCCTACAGAGGGATAGGGATCAAAAAAATAAAAAAGTATCAATAACAAAAATAAAAAAGGATCAATAAAAAATAAAAAGGGATCAACAAACAAATAAAAGGGATCAAAAAAAAGCTGCGCATTTGCTAGGCTCCTTGGCTTCTAGGCTTCTCGGCCTCCTGGCTTCTTGGCTTCCTGGCTTCCCGGCCCTCCTCGGCTTTTAGCTGGTTGGCTTCTAGGNTAGGCTCCTTGGCTTCTAGGCTTCTCGGCCTCCTGGCTTCTTGGCTTCCTGGCTTCCCGGCCCTCCTCGGCTTTTAGCTGGTTGGCTTCTAGGCTTCTCGGCTTCTTGGCTTCTTGGCACTAGCTTCCTGGCTTCTTCGCATTGTGTCAGACATATATATATATACATATAAATAAATATATATATAAATATATATATATCTACCTATCTACATATCTTATTTAGTGACAGTATACTTATTTCATTATACCAACAGTTCCAAAACTCTGACGGCCCGCCCGTGTTGAACTACTACTACTACTACTACTAGTACTAGTACTAGTACTAGTACTAGTACTCGTACTCGTACTCGTACTCGTACTCGTAGTCGTAGTCGTAGTCGTAGTCGTAGTAGTAGTAGTAGTAGTAAAAGTAGTCGTAGTAGTAGTGCTACTACTACTACTACTACTACTAGTACTACTACTACTACTACTACTACTACTACTACTACCTCTACTACTACGACTACGGGATGGGGATCAAAAAAATAAAATAAGGATCAAAAAATTGAATTTGGATCAAACAAACATTGAATCAGGATCAAAAAATTAAATTAGCAAATAGCAAGAAATTAAGGAAGGAAGAAAGGAAAAAGAGCGCTGATCTAGGGAGAGAGCGAGAGAGAGAAAGAAAGAAATACAGAAAGAAAGAACGAAAGANAAAAAATTAAATTAGCAAATAGCAAGAAATTAAGGAAGGAAGAAAGGAAAAAGAGCGCTGATCTAGGGAGAGAGCGAGAGAGAGAAAGAAAGAAATACAGAAAGAAAGAACGAAAGAAAAACAGACAGAAAGCAAGAACAACGAAAAGACATAAATAATGAAAGAAAGAAGTGAGGAAAGAAACAACAGCAAGAAAAGGGCAGGAAGGAAGAAAGAAAGAAAGAAAGAAATGAAGGAGGGGAGGGGGGAAAGAAGTGAGGAAAGAAACAACAGCAAGAAAAGGGCAGGAAGGAAGAAAGAAAGAAAGAAAGAAATGAAGGAGGGGAGGGGGGAAAGAAGTGAGGAAGAAAGGAAGGCGGGACGGAAAGAAAGAAGCCGGGAACGCGGGAGGGAAGAAAGAATGGGAGGAAGGAACGCAGGAAGGAAGAAAGAAAGGAAGGAAGGCATAAGGCACGGAAGGAAGAAAGCAAGTAAGAAAGCACGGAAGGAAGGAAGGCAGGAAGCAAGGAACGCAGGAAGACAAANATAAGGCACGGAAGGAAGAAAGCAAGTAAGAAAGCACGGAAGGAAGGAAGGCAGGAAGCAAGGAACGCAGGAAGACAAAAAAGCAAGGAAGGAATGAAGGAAGGCAGGATAAAGCGCGGGAGAATGAAAGGCCGGAAGGAAGAAAAACGCGGGAAGGAAGCAAGGGTAAACAACAAAAAATGAAATTAGGATCAAGAAAAACTTAAATTAGGATCAAAAATGTTTAATTTAGGATCAAAAAAATAGAACACAGCAAGAAGAGGGAAGGAAGGAAGAAAGAAAGGAATGAAGAAGGGAGGGAGGAAGGAAGTTAGGAAGAAAGGCAGGAAGGAAAGAAAGACGCCAGGAACGCGGGAAGGAAGGAAGAAAGCAAGGAAGGAAGGAACGCAGGAAGGAAGGAAGAAAGGAAGGAAGGGAGAAAGCACGGAAGGGAGAAAGGAAGTAAGAAAGCACGGAAGGAAGCAAGGAAGGAACGCAGGAAAAAAAAAGANAGGGAGAAAGGAAGTAAGAAAGCACGGAAGGAAGCAAGGAAGGAACGCAGGAAAAAAAAAGACATGATGAACCGGAGTCGCCAAATGAGGGGGCGTGCTTAAGATATATGATGGACTGAGAGGGCTTGTTTAAGATATAGGTTCAGCCGGAATGGCCAAAGGAGGGGGCGTGTTTAAGATATATGAGGAGCCGGAATTGCCAAATGAAGGGGCGTGTGTAAGATATATTATGAACNTAAGATATAGGTTGAGCCGGAATCGCCAACCGAGGGGGCGTGTTTAAGATATATGAGGAGCCGGAATTGCCAAATGAAGGGGAGTGTTTAAGATATATTATGAACAGGAGACGCCAAATGAGAAGGCGTGTTGTAGATATATGAGGAAGCAGAATCGCCAAATGAGGGAACATGTTTAAGATATGTGATGAACCGGATTCGCCAAGTCAGGGGGGTGTGCTTAAGATATATGATGAACCGCATTCGCCAAGTAAGCGGGGCGTGTTTCAGTTATATGATGACTCCGGAATCGCTGAATGACGGAGCATGTTTAAGATATATGATGAACCGGAATCGCCAAGTAAGGGGGCATGTTTAAGACTATTATGAACCGTTTCGCCAATCAGGGGGCGTGCTGTAGAGATATGATGAATCCGCCAAATAAGGGGGCGTGTTCAATGTACATGATGAACGGAATCGCCAAATGAGGGAGCGTGTTTAATGTACATGATGAGCCGGAATCGCTAAATGAGGGGGCGTGTTTAAGATATGAATCCGATTCGTGTTACATATTTATTTAAAGTATATGTTGAACCGGAATCGCCAAGTAAGGATGACCCGGATTTGCCAATGAGGGGGCGTGTTGTAGAGATATGATGAATCCGCCAAATAAGGGGGCGTGTTCAATGCACATGATGAACCGGAATCGNTGAGGGGGCGTGTTGTAGAGATATGATGAATCCGCCAAATAAGGGGGCGTGTTCAATGCACATGATGAACCGGAATCGCCAAATGAGGATGAACCGGAATCGCCAAATGAGGGGGCGTGCTTTTTTGATTGATGAATCCGAGTCGCGAAATGAGGGGGCATATTTAAGATTTACGATTAACCGAAATCGCCAAATGAGGGGGCGTGTTTAAGATACAGGAGGAACCGGAATCGCCAGATGAGGGGGTGTGTTTAAGATATATGTATATGATGCATCCGA
>BGNK01000955.1:139721-162332 GCA_003297005.1 Symbiodinium sp. clade A Y106 | reverse complement strand
CACCGACAATAGAGGCTTTTGCTATTAAAATATCGAGAACATGAAGGGTTTTCTATGAAAACATAGCGAAATCAGAGGTTTTCCTATGTAAATACTACGGGACTACTACGACCAGTTTATCCAGTTTACTCTTTTTTGATACAAATTTATTTATTTTTGTTCCCTCCCCCTCAGGATTTTCTGTAGCCCTGCTGCAAAAGTACTGGTTTATTTTTTTTGATCCTGATTTTAATTTTGCTTGATCTTTGTGGTTTAATTTGTTTGATCCTAATTTAATTTTTTTTGATCCGTCACCCAAATACTACTACTACTACTACTACTACTATTAGTACTAATACTAGTACTTCTACTACTACGACGACGACGACGGCTGCTACTACTAGTACTAGTACTAGTACTAGTACTAGTACTAGTACTANACTACTACTATTAGTACTAATACTAGTACTTCTACTACTACGACGACGACGACGGCTGCTACTACTAGTACTAGTACTAGTACTAGTACTAGTACTAGTACTAGTACTAGTACTAGTACTAGTACTAGTACTAGTACTAGTACTAGTACCACTACCACTACTACTACTACTACTATTACTACTACTACTACTACTACTATTACTACTACTACTACTACTACTACTCCTACTACTATTACTACTACGACTACTACTACTACTTACTACTAGAACTACTACCACAATTACTACGACTTCTCAAGCGCTCTAAGCTTTTCGCATCAGCGAGGCTGCGGGAGCTCCCTCGAGAGACTCCAGAAACTTGTTTCTCAGGCGTTTATTTTCTTTTTGATCCTTTTTTATTTATCTTTTGATCCTGGGCTGCGTATTTTTTTTGATCCTTTTTTATTTTTTCTTGATCCGGCAGCCCTACAGTGTGAGCCTGCTGCAGCATCTGTTGACACTCTGGAAAAGCTGATGCCGCCAGCCGTGGTTGCTCCGAGAAAGCTTCGGAAGGTCTACGCTCTTCTTGCACAGCCACGTTTGGCCAGCACTGCCACAGACCTCTGCCCACGGATCTTCTATAGCTCAAGAACTGGCAGAAGGCATTCCCACAGGATCCACAGCCATGATCCGCGCTCCTGCCAGACACCCAGCTCAAGCTTGTTGCTGATATTGGGAAACGTGTAGGCGATCATTACGCTTCATAACAGATTTTGACGCTGTTTGGCTTAGGCCGTCATGCGCTGCATCTACGCCTACCGCTCTGGGACACTTCAGCTTGTGAGGGCTCGGGGCTCGGAATTGGGACAGAGCGATCGCGGAAAGAGTGTTAGCCATGTTGGCAGGTTGAACTCCCGCCTGTAGGTCGTATCGCAGGGAGCTCATGGGGCGGCCGCACCCGCACCATTTACTTGGCCACTGCGATGTACTCCAGGTGCGCATGGTGGCTTTGCACACTTCGGCGGTTCAGATGGCTCCAGAAATGGCTCCTGCGCGGGTCTCAGATGCAAAAGGCTGCGCCAACCCTTGTGCTCACTTTGCTGTGAAGACTTCGCTGTGTCAGCTTCGAGGTCAGGGTTGATGCAGCATCCTCGAGCGGAGCGGAAGGCTGGGCCCCAACCTCTTGTGGGCCAAGTTGTGGGCCACTTGCAAGTCCATGTCAGTCTATTCCTTGTGCCAGCCACCTTGAGCTTGCCCAAGCACATCTTCTTACCCAAGATCGCTAAGAAGGCACTGAGTTCGCTTCACCAGCACGGGAGCTTCCTGTAGTTCCAAGCTCGAGGCAAATCGTTTGGCGGCCAAGCACCAGACCCGCTTTTGCTTCGCCTACATGGCGCCAGTGCCAGAGCACCAGGCTGCGGCAATATGCCTCTAAGAAGGGCGGTGTTCGCTCAGCTGCGCATCGACATTCTTCAGTCTCAACAGAGCCATACATGATTTCATGTAAGTGGGTCGATCACTCACCGCCGGCATGCTTGAGCCGCTTGCCGAGAAGCTTCATCCGCAGTGCAATGTCACCGCGTGACCTCGGCACCGCATTCGCCGGAGCTGCCTTGTGCCTCCAAGAAGGCCGTGTCACCAATGACACCCCTGCAGCGTCCGGCAACCATCGATGATTTCCAGCAGCGCGAACGAAAACAGGCCATGACAGTATATGATGTATATGAGTGCACAGCACCATCTCGATCCAGACTACGGCCTGAGAATTTGCCCAAGAATCCTGGAAGCAACATCCCTCCATTCCTCAGTGCCTCCGATTGTGTTTTTTCCAGCACATGATGGTATACCACTTGGTCCACGAAACTACTATAGCATACTATAATATACTATAAAATACTATAATATACTATAATATACTATTATATACTATTATCTACTTTTATATACTATAATATACTATATTATACTATAGTATATTAAACTATATTATAGTATGCTATGCGTCCTTCTGTTATCCTTTCTTGCTTTCAAAGCCCTGGCCCCAACACACTAAACAGTGAAACTCTGAACCCGGGAAAGCTGAGCCTGAAGATGAGCGGCAACCTACGGATGAACGGCGTGAAGGGCATTTGAATGGAATGGGATAAAGGCGGATAAAGGTCGGAACTCGCCTAGCGGCAAGTGCTTTCCAACCTGCGGACGGAAAGTTGCGTTAACAACAAAAACAGATTGAACACGACACCCTGAGCCCAAGAGCACAAACCAGGGCCTAAACATTCATCCCCAATCCCCGAACCCTACAGCCTCCGAAGCCCAAATCCCTAACCATAGGTCCTTGAAGCCTTGAATCTACGATCCGAAAAGCCTATAGAATCTCTATTGAGCCTCTGTATAACTTCTGCAGATCCCTGATCCCTTCATCCTCCAACCCGAAAAGGGCCTGATCTCTGCCTTCTGCGCCACGATCGCTGCCAGTGCCAGGCCCGCGAGATTTTCGAAGTCTGAGTGGCCTAAGGGTTTTGGAATTTGGGATTCAGGGTTTTGGGCTGTAAGGTCTCACGGTTCAAAGGTTTACGATTTAGGTTTTTGAGTCAGGCTATCTTGGGGGGTTTGGGCTCCTGGATTCCTATAGGGTTTTAGGGTTGGAGCTTAAGCTTTTGGGTTCGGGATCCGAGGCTTATTGATTGAGGTTTCGGCCCCAGGATGTGCAGCTTGTGGAATGCTGGGTAGAAGCAGTTCGATTTTTTGTGTCTGTCTTAGTGGTCCCTTAGTCTCGGAAAGCCCCTATGGGCATCCCATCCCATGTCGAGACCTCAGCGTGCAGCATCAGCTCAGCCCAAACTGCATTATGAAGATCAAGACATTGTTTGCGATTCTGGGAAGCTCAGCTTTCCTGCGCATGTTCCTGAGTGCCGTCATGGCTTTGTTAGGGTTGTTGTGTAGGCTTGGTTGCGAGTCACTCCGATAGTAGCATGTGGTTTTTCGTCATGTTTTCGAGTTCTCAGGCAACCACGGGTTTTGGAAATCCTTCACCTGGCTGTTGCTGCTGCTGCTGCTGCTGGTGTTGTTGTTGTTGTTGTTGTTTTTGCTGCTGCTGCTGCTGTTGCTGGTTCTGTTGCTGCTGTTGCTGTTGCTGCTGCTCTTGATGTTGCTGTTGCAGTTGCTGTTGCCGCTGTTGTTGTTGTTGCTGCTGCTGTTGTTGTCAGGCCCCAAGCCCCACACCCTGAGCCCTTCGCCCTGTATCCTAAAGCCAAGCTAAGCCCTACACCATGGTCGACCCTGAACCTTTCAGGGCGGTCGCGGGCAAAGCCCCAAGGCCCCGCGAGTGCACGAAGCTCGAGGTGGGTCTTCTGCAGTAGCTATCATTTTTTATTGTTAGTTGTGTTGTACTATACTATGCTATATACTGTACGGTATACTATACTATATACAATGCTAGTTGTATACTATATTCGTATGATGTTGAGGCTGTCGTTACTTGAGTACGACATATTTACTACTGTTGTTATGACTGTAAGCTTTGTCATTGCGGTGTTCGAATTCTTAGTCGTATTCTTGTTCTTCGTCCTTTCTGTCTTCTTATATTCTATATTTCTATGGCTGCGGGCTCAGGGGCTCACATGGAACTGAAGGTGTATGGGGTTAGGATTCAGGGTTCGGACATGGAGTTTAGGCCCTACACCCGAAATCGCAATCACCCTCAACCCTGAACCATGCCCAAACCCCCCAAACCAGAAAGCCCAAGCATCATCGCCGAGTCTCGAGCCCTCCTGATTCCACCCGAAGCCTCGACACTTGCCAGGCACAGCTCCGCAATTCCAGGCAAAATCTTCTTTCTGCCCTCTGGCATCGCCCCGTGTGCCGCCACGAAGGTCGGTTTCGTCATGTTTCGGGTTGACTTTAGCTTTCGCCTCTAGGGTGGGCAGGGGGGCGAGGCAAGCACTTTCGCCAACAACTTTCAGGAGCTCAGCGCGCAGAATACCTGGAGGTTCATGGGTAGTTATAAGTAGGGTTATAAGTCCCCTAATTTGAATTATAAGTATAGTTACCCTACTTATAACCCTACTTATAACTACCCATGAACCTCCAAGTAGACACTGACCTTAGCCGGCTTCAGGTTTCTGGTGGCAGGCCCCTGCATGATGTGCCGACGCCAGGTCGTGCGGATGTGGCAGCGGAGGCAAGTCTAAATGAAAGAGCTTTGCGTAAGATCATATGGTCTATCCTGAATTTATTCTGCTTGGCTCTTAGGACTTTAGCTTTGCGAGTTTTCTGTATGAACTCTGAGAAGGAGGTTTAAAGTTTAACTTGTAGGAGGGGTGCCGAAGCGGCCAAGCTATGCTACAACATTGCCGTGTGTGGGATTTGTATTCTAGCCTGATGAAACCAATGTTCGATTGCATATGATGGGTACCTGCTAGTATGCAAAGCATTACGGACACTTGGTCGTGTTTGTCCTCCTCCCGAGCACGTACACCTGCACGCACGCGTGCACACACACAGATTTGTACTGCAGAAGTATGCATGCTTATGCGTATTCACTGTGTGAAGCAAATACCTATTTCAAGCAAAGTTCATACTGTTGAATGGTATGCATGATTACGCATTAATTACGCTGCTGTATCTTCGCAGCTCGGACGGTGACCTTTCATTTCGATATGAGTTATTGCCTCGCCAGACATGGCTGCTTCTGCAGCTGCAGCTGCAGGTGTTCATTAGTTGAATTATATTCACATGAAAAAGTGCGAAGGATACGTCTGTAGTCATACGGGCTGCAGTGCTGCCTGTGGGCAGAAACGACAACACCGGGAGATCAACGCTGTAGCCACCTGACCATGTGCTTCTTTCTGCCTCGTGTTGATGCTCGCCTTGTGCATGCTGATTTTGGTGATGCCGCAGTGCTCCTTCTTTGTTACCCCCGCATAATTCCGTGAGGGTGCAAGAGTTTGGGTCCTCTTCGATTGAAAGTGCCCTGTTCACGCCTCGGCAATCCCAAATCCTGAACTTGAACCCCCAGATGCCCAACCGCCAGACTGAAGAGATGTCAGCCGAATATGCCATGGAAACGTAGGGTTCAGGGTTCTCTGATCGTGCAATACCACGAGTTTGTCATAGCCAGAGTATCCGGAAGTATGGAACCCGATAGTCGTGGCAATGTAATACATTGGCTAGGCCTTCACCCTGAACTCTTATGGTAAGCGCTAAGCTCGAAGCCGTGCCGTATACCCTAAACCCTAACCCCTGAGCCGTAGTAAACCCGATAGAAATCCCTAAAACCTCCTAGACGCTGAACCCAAACCCCTGAACCATGCTAAGCCCTGAAACTTAAACCCTAAACCGTAGTGGACCAGTTCTCCTGGCTGCCCTAGCCTCGTGAAACCTGCTGGACTCATAGACAAGTAGCTCCGAAAAAACCCTAAACCCCTAAACCCTAAACCCCTGAACCCCTGAACCCCTAAACCCTAAACCGCTAAACCCCTAAACCCCTAAACCCGTGAACCCCTAAAGCCCTAAACCGCTAAACCCTTAAACCCCTAAACCCCTAAACCCCTAAACCCCTAAACCCCTAAACCCCAAAAAACCCTAAACCCCTAACGAACCCCACGTGGAGCCAGGTTCTGGCCTTGAGTGCAGCGCATTCGGTGGTGGCGCTGCTGACGAATGCCGCCAAGTGGGGGCTCCCAAGAAACTCAGGAGTTTAGGGTTTAGGGTTCTTGTGAAGGGGTTTATCCTTAAGTTATTATAATAAGGATCTACAAAACCATAATAAGGAAACCATATCATTTACTATAGATTGAAGTTACTTCATGATACCTTATAGCAAGGGTTCTATATGGTTTAAAAGTTTACGGCAAAGCCTCCTATAACGGATTATACAAGGGTTCCTAATTACCACAGACAATGGTTCTATACGGGATACTGCAAGGTTCTAGAAGGGTTACTACGAGGGTTCTACAATAGCTCTGTGATGCGGGGGCCTGAGTACTTAGAATAAGGTTTTGAGGTATATTATTGATTGTCGGGATAGCTCGTGACAAGAAAGTCGAGCATGATGCTGCTGGTGCCACTGCAGCAGCTACTACGTACCCGACTCCTCCTACTGCTGCTCCTGCCGCTTCCGCCGCCATCACTGCCCCCGCCACCACCATCACCAGCAGCAGCAGCATGTTTGCTGCTGCTTTTCGAATCCTCGACGACTTGATGAGGATTATATTTACAAAGATTGTACTTCTCATTTGTTGCGGTGGCAGGTGCACGCTTTTGGGGGTGGGGCTTGCATCGTTGCAGAGGCTCTTTAGTGGTCGTTTGTCATGCCGTTCTGTCAGGAAGTGGCACGTGCCGTTGGTAGATATCAGACAGATGACCTGCTAAGGACGGACTTCGCTGGCTAAGCAAGCAATCAGATGTTGCCCAATCAATGTCATCGACGATTGTGTGCCTGTGTGATCACATCATGCGATATGGGAGAAGTTCGAGCAAGTGGCTTGAGCCCCTAAGCCCGAAAGAATCAGCGGAGCAGGTCGCTGGCTCTCTCGGTCGAGATCGCCCTTGTGCAGGCCCGAGCTCAGTGAGGTCCAGGGCCTTACAGCCACACTTTAGGCGTTGAGTGTTCGAACCGTGGCTGGATGTAGCGTTGTGGCGGCACCGCAGGAAGCATCATCAAGTTATCAGTTGCCTGCAGTGTTCCTTCCGTCTCGCGAGTGTTCGACCTCATGTGGGAAAAATTTGAGGTGTTTAGGCATCAGGGGGTTTTTGTGTGAGTTTCTCCTATTATGCGTGTACATGCAGTATGAAATACATAAACCTGCACATGGCTGTATGTCTGGCCTGTATAGCCCATGTGATTTGTTTTGTTACGTATCCTGACTGCATGGGCAGAGGGGCTCTTCCTTACCCTTTCATGCAGTCAGGCAAATAGAAAAAAGCAACATGACAGGCTGTGTGGGATGAAGGCACGATTCAGAAGTACTGCCCCAATCTAGCCAGCATGTGTCAGGTCAGCAGCAGAGTTCTGCATTCCGGAGCCGGGTATCATGCCACATCCGACGGTCTTCGCCCAAAGCGTAAAGCCTAAGCTCTGAGTTCTGAACCCCAATTGGCAGAAGTAGTGAACACCGGGCACTGGGGTGTGAACCTTGGTCATGAAAGAGCCGCAGACCGTAGATCTCGAAGCCCTCGTAGAATAAAGCGTTGTTGTTAGTATTGCAACATACTGTAATATAGTATAGTCTAGCAGCGTAATATATAGTATAACTATATAGCAGTACGACATAATTCGTTATAATCAGTCACACTAACTATCCGGAATCTGTAGATCCCCGAAGCCTCCATGAGTTGTTCTCAAACATCGGGAACTTGGCCCGCCGTAGCAGGCCTCATTCGCTAACCCCATAGGCCTTAAGCCCTAAGCCAGGACTTTTTTGTTGCAGGGCATGACCTCTAGAAATTGAACCCGTAATTTTCAAAACGCCGATTTCACTGTTATTGTATTCCAACTACCCCGAAGCCCTATCTGAGGCCCTAAAGCTCAAATTCCCATGGAAAGCTTCCTAAACCTTAAACCCCCTTCACCCAAAGACCTAACTCCCCACACGAACGCCTTCGAACCAGGATCCGGACCCTGGCCCCAGCGAACTTGGCGAGATGGTCGAGACAAACGAGGTCTCCCAGTTGCCGGATCTGACGGAGCGTCGGGCTCTCAACTGTCCACGGCCACTTCTGGTTGCAAAGTAGTAGTAGTAGTAGTAGTAGTAATTGTAGTAGTAGTAGTAGTAGCAGTAGTAGTGGTAGTGGTAGTGGTAGTGGTAGTGGTAGTGGTAGGGGTAGTAGTAGCAGTGGTAGTAGTAGTAGTAGTAGTAGGAGAAGAAGAAGAAGTAGTGGTGGTGGTAGTGCTAGGTGCTAGGTGCTAGGTGCTAGGTGCTAGGTGCTGGGTGCTGGGTGCTGGTGCTAGGTGCTAGGTGCTAGGTGCTAGGTGCTAGGTGCTAGGTCCTAGGTCCTAGGTCCTAGGTGCTAGGTGCTAGGTGCTAGGTGGTGGCAGTGGTAATGGTCGTCGTCGTCGTAGTATTAGTAGTAGTAGCAGCATGCCCTTACAGTACCTGTATATAATGATACCATCAGACACGTCAACACCCCATTGACAGTCTTTGAGAACCAAAAAGGCCATAAACATACTCTATGAAAGCCTACCCCTAATAGATATGCCACTAAGACTAAGAAGTTCATATTTGTCTTTGTGTCTTCTTTCTTGAGTGCCTACTTGTTTATTGAGGCTGGTTTCTACTACTCGGTGAGATTCGGGGTTTGGGGTTCGGAAGATGTGCGCTGAAGGGTTGCGGCTTGCGGCCTTTGCTAGTGGGTTGAAGCTTGGCTGCTTAGGGTTTAGGGATAAGGGGCTAATAGTCCAGGGTTGAGACAGGCTAAGGTGGGTTCGATTTACGGACTTAAATAAATATATATGTTTATATGTTACAATATACTATATTATTACTATTACTATATTATATTACACAAACATCCTATGCCGACGCTGGCAAGTTTCTTCAAGGGCCCTCCATGGTCGAACCTCTTTGTCGCCCCTTTCAAGTTTTGTTGCAGACGAGAATCTTTTTTCAGGCATTTGCAACCCTTCCACCGGTCCACTTCTTTCATGTCTTTCTCCTCTCCGAACACGGCCGTGGCTTCACACCACCATCTGAAGCTTCACTTTCAGTACGAGAGGTGATGGTATCTTCGGCACAGGCCTTTCAAGTCCCTGAAGCGACCAAGGCCTGAAAGAGCAAGGTCAATACGAGAAGCCACTTGTCAGACGTATGGCAAGGGGGTTTGCAGTGAAAGGTTGAGAGTTTCCTTTCAAGATGCCGAGGAGAACTTCCCGCATTGAGAGGCACGGAGCATCACACACACACACAGACATAGACATAGACACAGACACAGACAGAAATGGTGCATTGCAGATTGAGGAGGGCTTCAACGTTCAACGACATGAATTGGATCCAGTGTAGCGCGGGGGATGGTCTTTTTCGTGCAGCTGTAAGATGAGAGTCGATATCTCGTCGGGGGTAATCCATACATTGCAGGTTCGAGCTTGAGTGGAATCCGGTCGTCGTTTGGCTACAAGTTAAAGCTGTCCCCTGTCCTGCACCGTTCCGGTTCTAGCTCATCCGCCAGGCACCTCCCCTACAGTGAAGCATTTTGACTTTCTCCTGGGCACCATCATGATGTCATGCACAGAAAATCGCCTTGCAACTAAACGGCTCTTCTCCGGCACATGGACAACAATGGGCACATGCTCATGTCTTGACTGTGATGCAGCCTACGCCTGTCTTCTGAAGGTACATCAAGTGGCGCGAAGGCCGGTCACGAAGCAAGCCGGAATTCATCCAGATCTGCATTGCTGCTGCAACGGTGGCGGCAACTACTGTCTAAAATCAAGAAGCACCCCCTGTCTAATCCAGAATTCTGGAATCGTCTAGCTTAACTAGACCAGAACAGAAGTTGAGTACGTCAGCTGCTGGCTCAAAACCCTGAGAAACTGAATAGGGTATTTAGCGAGTCCCTGTGCAGACCCCTGAAGTGGATAAAGTATTAGATATGGTGCACTCATCATAGACATTCCCAACCAAATCCACGCTTTTTTCTCTTGGCAGAGCGATGCTTCCTCATGAAACGGCGAAGTTTTTGCGATAACATCGATAACGACGACGACTACTACCCACGACCACCGCCGCCGCCGCCAGCACTAGCACCACGACCAACACTCCACCACCACCACCACTACCCACCACCACCAGCACCACCAGCACCACCACCACCAACACCACCACCACCACCACCACCACCATCACCACCACCACCACTACCACTGCTACTAAAGCTACTACTGAAATTATAGGTCTGTCTTCTTCTTGGTGTTAGTCCCAGGAGTCGTGCTTTTGCTGTGCTGCCTTGTGTTTTTAGCTTCTCGGTCTCATCACCAGCATGCCGGTGTTCAGTAGAAGGTTTTGGGAAAAAGTGGCCCAATGATTTGCGGCAGGCTACATGCAATGGCGATCAGGCGGGCTTTCAGGCTCCAAAGGAGAGGTCATCGAAAACAGCACAACCTGATGCCAAAAGAGCTTGCACGATCTCCATGTTGCGGGCTTCAGCTGGTTATCTAAACCCAAAATACCAGGCCGTGTACCAATTTGGTCGGCATTTTTGCCGGGTGTTTGGATGTGTTGCGGCGCTTTTGGCTGTTGCGAGTTCAGGTATCATCCTTCAGGACTCTTGTAAGCTGCACTGCTGCTTTTGATTCTTCCATGCGACTGGTGTAGTCTCGCAAAGGGCTCGTCCTATCAGTTTATTGGGATCTTTTCAGCAATGTGGTGGTGGCTGGCTTGGGGTACCCAGTACATCACAGCGAGCTAGCTGCCATACAGACACTGCTAGCAGCTAAGCAGAGGTTCGAAGTAGCAAAGTGGGACTGCGACAGCGCTTTGGCTCAGAGTTTGGGCCCACTGAGAGGGGGGGCAAGTTGTCAACGACAGCGAGCCGCTTGGCGACGCAAAGCTTTAGGCGAGGAGCCTCAATATATAGAAATTTGAGCAGGGTTTCGGGCCCCCACAATACGATAGTTATAATAAGGAACCCCTTAAATAATATAGGCAATTTTATACTATAGTTATAATATGGAACCCCTTAAATAGTGTAGGTAACTATATACTACAGTTATAATAAGGAACCCCTCATAATATAGGCAATTATTGAGGCCCTAAACCCTTAAACCCCTAAACCCTAAACTCCTAAAGCCCTAAACCCCTAAAGCCCTAAACCCCTAAAGCCAAAACCCGGCCAAACTTTTCCAAAACCGCTCAGGGCATGGCGGAGCTAAAGGCCAATCTCGTCCAAAACGACGCTTTGGGAAAGCTCCCGGGAAACGAACCTCGACATCGATTTGAGATATTTTTCAAATTTCCCCGATTGTTTATTACAGAACCCGAATTCTAAACTATACCTATAGTATACCTATAGAGGTACCTACAACATACCTATAATATACCCATAATCTGCCTATAATATACCTACCCTAAACCCTAAGCCCATACACCCCTAAACCCTAAACCCTGAACCGATTGGGGATTCCTAAAATCGGCACCTAGGAACGAAAGGGCCTCACTTCACAAGAAGCCCAGGCTCTCCTGGAGGACCGGTTCCATCATACGGTTTGGGGCATAGATTTGCAGGTACATTATAGGTAAAAAATAAGAAAAAAAATATATATATATACACAGGTATATTGTAGGTAAACCATAGGTACATTTCAGGTAGATTATAGGTATATTGTAGGTATATTAAAGGTAAATTCCATTATGGCTGTATTGTGGAGTTCTTATAGGTAGATCATAGGTAGATTGTCGAGTTGTTGGCCTTAGTTGGCCCTGTCTCTCTCGCGTTTTCGTTCCCTCTCTCCCTGTCTCTCTATTGCTCTCTGTTTGGCTCTGCGGTCGACGGGTAGTTGAAGAAGTGGCCGGGCCGATTCATCGGAGGGAAACTTGAGGCTGTTTGTACGTTGGCGGTGGGGGTCGTGGTTGCATTGCATGCATTTGGCCTCACAATGGTTTGACAGCATGCTTCTGGGCATTGTTCGCTGCTTCGCGTACGTGTATTCGCGCCTCGATGCTTTTCACGCAACTTTGGCAAGCCCCTTTCAGAAATATGGTCCCAATGAGATTCCAGTGATCGAGACGCCCATTTGGAAGATGATCCTATCTCAATTTGTCGGCCTCCTGGACGCATCTGATGGCGAAAGCTGCTGTTTGATCACTCGAGCACACGTGGCCATTACTACTGACTTACTAGTGGTCCATCCACATGTATTCGTAGCAGCAAAAGCTTCCAGTCACTAGGACAAGAATAGAAACAGTCGTGACAACCACAACTAGTCCCATCATAGAAACCACGACACAGTTTAACAGTTGCATGCCAGCATGCACAACACCAACTCACAGCAAGCGTGTTTTTAGCTTGAGCGTCGCTGCCAATGCACATCCCATACCTATAGTAGCTCGAACAGTCACCATCGTCGACATCTTTTTCGTCGTCGCAGTGCTGGTTGTGGAAATGGTCGTAGGTACCGTGTAACCGGATTGCTGGTTGTAGGTCGGAGGTCGTGGTTCGTCGCCCATTGGTAGCCCCAAAGGTTGCGAATTAGTTTGCAGCAGTGGTGTGTGACTTCGGGTCGTCGTAATCGTCGTCATCCTCTTCGAGATCGAGATCGAGGACGATGGTGACACCAGTAGTAGTAGCTGGTCCTTACGTGTTCTACCAAGGCACAATGCCAGTTATGCTCGAAGTGAGTTGCATCATCTCCGCAGCAGCTGGCGATTGGCCAGACTTCTTTGTGATCTTGGCCATGGTTCTTGCCGCTCAGCTCTTTTCATGCTTGCTCAGCTCTTTTCATGCTTCCGGATAGAGCGCCACACCTAGTCTAAAGGAAGCCGAGCCATGAATTCGAGGGGACGTCTGCAATTGTGTCTCACTGACTGGAACTTCTTGTTGACTAGAGAGCGGTGCCTCTGCTGACTAGCATCATCTAGCATCTTGCTGTCGCTGGGAGGTCAATGCTGCCCTTGGCTTCCGGGAAGAAATGAAAGCCAAGAATGCCTTGGAGGAGCTGACCAACCAGATGGAGTCCAGCATTCCATGCTTGCGCGACGGCAAGACTGAATCCCTACCAGTGTCGAAACTTGTCCCCGGTGCCTCGAAACATCCACCACCTTTTCAACCTGCTTTAGTCCGTGAGTCGGATTTATTACTAGGTGCGCTATCGGGATCTCAGAAAAGCTTTTGCCGGTCTGCAGGTGATGTGATCCACTTGCGCGGTGGTGCCCTGACGCCCGCTGATGTGGAGTGGCTGGAGGGTGACACCTTGTCCATCGACACCGCCGCCTTGACTGGAGAACCTCTCCCTCGCAAATACCCGAGTGAGGAGTATGGCAAGATGATCTTGTCCGGAACAACCGTGAAATCAGGAGAGGCCTATTGCATCGTGAGACTCACAGGTACCAATACTGAGATCGGGCAGGGCCAGGCCGACATCATGGCAGATCGTGCTACCGCAGCCGTCTCTGTCTTCGAGCAGCGTGTCATGGTGGTCGTCAACATCATCATCTCCGTTGCGGTCCTGGACGGCATCATCATTGTCCTGGTGCAGGGCCTCGTCCGCAACGGCTTCGACGTGGAAGCTCGGCTAAGACCATCACCGCGCATAGGCAATCTCGCCCCTGCATTCACGAAACCGCACCATGAGCTCGCCCAGCTCGTGTTATCAGCCAGTGCCAACAATGGCGCATGGGGGGACGGATTAGGGCTTTGGCCAAGAGTGGTTGATCTGCTCAGAGGGCAGGTGCTAGAAGAAATGACGCGACTTGCCAGTGCAAGAGACTTTTCGGAGACGTAACCGTGAGTTGCTTGTCCCTGCAAGGTGCATCAAAGCCTGTAGCAGCTGTAGCATACTTCCTCTGCTGTGATTTGGTGGATAAGCATTGGAGCGATTAGGTTCCTGATCCAGTCCCCTCTCAGGACTTCAAAGGCACCTTGCTCACGGCACTCTCGATCCTCATTGCTGCCGTTCCCATCGCCCTGCCCTTGGTCCTCCAGGTGACCATGGCTATCGGAGCCTATCGCATGGCTACCGAGACGTGGCTTTCTTTCAGAACATAGGGGGCCCGAGTATAAGAACCCTAAGTAGCAGGATTCCTCTCACAGGGGCCCCTGAATCAGAAACCCACACTCGGCCCTGTTTGACGAGCCAATGCAGCAGGCTCATTATGCAGGTAAGTCTGGTGTTGCGATGCCGCAGCAATCCGAGGATCATCATGCCATCGTGACGCGGATGTCCGCTTTGCAGGACATTGCCTCCATGGATGTGCTCTGCTCTGACAAGACCGGCACCCTGACAACGGCGAAGATGAGCATCAACCTGCAGAAGATTTGGACAGCCAAGAAGGATGGGTTCGGAGCCTTGGACAACAGCTTGTACAGTGCCCCCAACCAAGAGCTGGCTCTGCAGCAGATGCTCATGGTGATGGGCATCTTGGCTTCAAACGCCGACAAGAAGGATGATGCGATTGACGGCGCTCTACTTAGGGCTTGGGAAAAGATGACAAAGGACTGGGTTCTTGTTAAAGGATTTAATTTAAGATATAAGAATAAGTAATAAGGAAACCATGTTATTTACGATAGATCCCTATTATGGTAGCTTAATTTAAATCCCTAACTCCTAAACCCTTATAGAAACCTTTTCAGGATCCCTACAATTATGGTAACTTAAGAAGAACCCAGAGGAACAGGGCGAGGCCCCAGCGAAGATGAAGGGAGCCTTTCAGCAGCTGGACTTGACCGGCTTCAACCCCGAGGTGAAGAGGACGGAAAGGGGGCCGTTTAGGGCTTTTGGGGTTTAGGGTTTAGGGTTCAGGGGTTTAGGGGTTTAGCGGTTTAGGGTTCAGGGGTTTAGGGGTTTAGGGTTCAGGGGTTTAGGGGTTTAGGGGTTTAGGGCTGTAGGGGTTTAGGGTTTTAGGGTTCTAGGGTTTAGGGTAGATTGAGAGATTAAGAACGCTTTGCTGTAGTCGCCCTGCTAGGACCGTCGCCACCGTGAAGCGTTTGGCTGACGGCAAGAAGCTGATCCTGGGTTCTTGTTAAGGAACTTAACTTAAGTTACCACAATGACAGGGAAACTCGATTATTTTCTGTAGGTCCCAACTTTTTCTTAACCCTAACGGCGCTAAAGGCCCTAAACCGTAATACCCTGAACCTTAAACCCCAGACTCCCAAACCCGAATACCCTAATACCCTGATACCCTAGACCCTAAACCCTGAACCCTGATACCGTACGAATACCCTAAAGGCCCTTATAAGCGCCAAGATCCCAGGATCGTGGCCAAAGGCCTGGCATCGAAGATCCTGGATACCTCCTCCGGGGGCGCGGACTCCGGAAAGCTCCAGTGGAAATGCGAGGTGGGAGTTTCCGAAAATAGGGGACCCTAGCATAGTACCCTAAATAGTAGGATCTTTATTATATGGACCCCAAAATAAGGTACCCCTAATTATCGGAAACTCCCAGGTCAGGTGGGGTTTCAGGTTCGAGGGTTTAGGGCTTCAGGTTGAAAGGCTTTCCGGTTTTATGATGGTTTAAGCCCCTGCGGCCGAGGTCGCTTCAGGGTCCCTGTGAGGGCTCCTTTAAAAGTTCCTTTAAGAGGTTTCGAACGACACCGCTGTCTAGAAGCTTGCCCGACCTTCAAAAGCAGATAGTTAACAGGCTTGCCATTTTGCTCTGCCGCGTTGCTGCGATAGTTTTTGGGATCTGTGGTAGCAGTTTAGGATTTAAACGGATTCAATCTACTGATTTATTCCCCTAAACCCTAAACCCATCTTCTGGGGGATTGTAAGTAAGTGCCCCAAAGATGCAGGAGTGCAAGGAGGAAGGCTTCCTGGAAATGGTGCAGAAGACCGACCTGGACCTCTTGATCGTGCTGGTGGCGTTTTTAGACCTTATTCTACCGAGTTCTAACTTGCAGTCTTGGGCATGTGCCTTGGGACCGCCAGGGTGTATCATTCGCCCGGTATTAGCTTGATCATTGAGGGATCATGGGAAGGGTGGTTTAGGGGGTTTTCTGCAATCAGTAACTGAGAGGCTTCGCCGTGCCTGCTTTGTTTCAACTGTTTTTGTCAGGTCATGCGATGGTTTCCATTGTGTTTGCAGTTCCCATCATGCTTTCGTAAAGGTCGTTTGCACAGCACGACTCGGCGCTCTGAACATGTTTTCGACGGTCGTGTTCTTGCAACTGCTGTTGGTATAGCTACGACTACCATCCTTCTTTTCTTGTTGAGGTGAGCATCATCGTTGTCACTCTCAGACACACCGGGATTCTTGTTACATCCTGGCCTCCTCGCCTCCTCAATTGTAGTGGTCGCGAGGTTCCAACCACTGGCCCACGAACAGGCCGATTATGCGCTTGCAGATTAACACCCATATACGCGGCTCTCCCACGAGCCTACTGTTTTGATGCCCTGTTTCGGTCTGTGCCCTCGAACTGCTCGTATTCGCAGGAGCTGTCTTCGGCCGGCTACAAGACCATCGCGGTGGCAGCGGGTATCGAAGGAGAAGGGATGCACTTCTTGGGCTTGCTGCCGATGCTTGTCCGTACCATGAAGTTTGGCAGTCTAGGATTCTTGTGCATTGCTTCCTACAGTAGCTTTGCATTATGGATGGCAGCTGATCTCGGCCTCTACCGGGCTTACCGGTAGCTGATGTATGCTTACATGCTTTGACGTGCTTGAAGCACAAGGATGATCGACCCCCCTCGATTCGACACAGCGGTGACTATCCAGCGCTTGCAGAACGCCGGTGTTGAAGTGAAGATGATTACCGGGGACCACCTAAATATCGCCATCGAGACGGCGCGAATGGTGGCTTGCCGGAATGAGTTCTCAGATGGCAGTAGGGTTGAGTAGGAGAGAAGTAGCAAGGACTTCACTGAGCACTCGCAATATGGCCTCACCTCACACCCAGCCCCCAACCCGGTTTTGCAGATGATCAAGTTGAGAGGAGCAGCTGGGAGGACATGCAACGCAGTCGAACTTGTAGGCTTTGAAAGAGTGCCCCGAACTATTAATTAGTAGTCAATAATGTCCCCAATGTCCCCGACAACTGTAAGATCTAGCCCAAAATCCTGTCATAATTATTGCAGCCTCATGCTAATCTTGGCTGAGCAGTAGTGCTTTTGCCTCCAAAACGACGAGGTTGGCATGGCGACCAACATTTTGCCAGGACAGGGTCCACGCCAGATGCCTTGACTCTCTTTTTCCGGAAGTTCAAGGATACCGTGCGGACCTAATAGTTAATCCTATGCTGATCTTTGTTCGGGGCAGCAAGACTCAAAGCACCCAACAGAATGACGTCAATTCTGAAACCCGAAAGCCCGAAAGCCGTAATTCTGCGGAACCTGCAACTCGTAACTCAAAAACCGTCAAACTCCAAAACCACACCCTAAATCCTCCCATTCCGCAGCTGATGTTTGCTCGCAGGAGAAGCTACGCGAGAGGGTGGCCACACCGGTGACGAGACCATCAAGGAAGCGGGTGGCTTTGCCCAGGTGGGTTCGCTTCGAAATGGAGGGGGCGAAGAAGCAAGCAGGACCAGGAGGGCTTGTGGGGGCGGGAGTGGAGGTGGCGGCGGCCTGCCTGGGGTCGGGATGGGTCGGGTAGGTGTGGGTGTGGGTGGGTGAGTGAGTGGGTGGGTGGCTGGGTGGGTGGGTGGGTGGGTGGGCATGGGTGTACTTGTGTGCACATACATAAATACAAACAGAATGAATACAAGTATGGATCAAATATGTATATATATATATATATACATAGACCTACATGTACATGTAGATGTAGATGTAGATGTACGTGTATGTGTGTAGACGTAGATGTAGATGCAGATGTAGATGTAGATGTAGATGTATGTGTATGTGCATGTGTCTATGTATGTGTACGTATAGGTATGTGTATCTGTGTATGTGAATTACATGTATACGTATATGTATATGTACATGTAGATATATGCGTATGTGTACATGTATATGCTTATGCTTATGCTTATTCATATTATATGTACATGAATACGTTTATGTATATGTGTATGTGTATGTATATATATATACGAATGAATATACAGATATAGTTACATACACATACACATATGCAAACACATACACATGCACATACACACACACACACGCTTACACATGCCTATATACATGCATAGGTGTATAATAGGTATATGGCGATTTCCTGCACTATCAATGAGACCACAAATCATTAATGTAGTAGGCAGATAGATGGGTGCATTTGTGCATGCAGATATTGGGCTGCAGGAGGAAATTGCTACGAGTAGTTAGGGTTTGAGGCTGTGAGAGGGCCGACTGCTGACGTAGCACTTCATGCCAGTGGTGGCATTGATAGCAACAACAGTTTTTCAATAGTGCCGAATGCAGCAGAACCAGATTTTCGGAGACTGCCATGACCCATCCTTCTCGTGTTCTTGCTAATCCTTCATCACCCTCCATTCTGTGGGTTTCCGATCTCTATACCCTGTCCTGTGTGACGTTTCTTGAAAATCTCCAGCCTCCACCACGCCAGCCCGTCAATTTCCCTAAACGATACATTTCAAACACTCCGCCCGTGCCTTCTATGGTGTCATCTTATCATTGACAAAGTCTGTTCGCCTCTGCTCTCTTGTACAGATGCCTCTGATGGCGTACGCCAGATGCCGTTCAGCCGAAGCTCTAAGCTCTCCCCCTCACCTGCAAGTTCTGCAAATGCCAAGCCCCAAGTTTGAAGCCCTGAACCCTAACGCCTCGGAGTTAAACTCCGAAGAAGCCCTCCTCCAGGTGCTCCCGCGAGACAAGCGGGAGTGCGTGTTGGCACTCCAACGCTCGTATGACTTGGTGGTTGGCATGACAGGCCTGGGTGTTTCGGTTACAAGGGTCTGAGCTAGGGTTTAGGGTTCTTTGGGTTTAGGGTTTAAGGTCCAGGGAGCTCTGGGTTTTGGGTGTTAGGGGTTCCAGGCTATGGGGGTTTAGGGTTCCGGGCTAAAGGTCTCCGGTGTTGTGCTGTTGTTTGGCTTCGTCTTCAAGCTCCAGTTCAGGGGGTGGTGAACAGAAGGCGTCAAAGTTTTGTGAAGTCCTCAGATTTTCAGGAGCGCTTCGAAGCTGAGAGCAGTTCAGGGCTTTGGCCTTCAGCCGGCATCTTCCCAGAGTTGTAGTCGAGCTTTCGAGTTTTGTGTGCGTTGGCTAGTTTGCCCGTGCTGTCAGGCGATGGTGTGAATGACGCACCTGCGCTCTCCGCGGCCCAGTGTGGAATTGCTGTGGAGGATGCGACCGACGCCGCCAAGAATGCCGCCGTAGCTTGCCTGCCTTCAGAAGAACCGCAATTAACGCCACATGTGAAGCAAGTACCATTCATCATCATGTGGCAAATTGCGTATCATGCTGTAAATATTTTGTATATTCCCCTAAACCCTAAACCCTAAACCCTAAACCCTTAAACCGTATTCAGTCTTGATATGCTATTTTACATCACATTGTGGAGCTCAGGCCATGATCTTGACTACCGAAGGCTTGTCAGCAGTCTTCGGGGCAGTGGTGGAGTCCCGCAAGATCTTCGCGCGTCTCTTCTCCTATGTCTCCTACCGCCTGGCGGCCACTATCCAGATTCTCTTGTTCCTGAGCATCCTTGTCTACGTCTTCGATTGCACTCTCGATCCCTTGCACCCCGGCTTGTGTTTTGGGAACCGTCTTGAGACTTTGCTTCAGTTCCCGAGCTGCAAGCTGCAACGCTCGTGCATGATTTAGGTATGTGATCCTGCTCGCACTCTTCAACGATGTCACTATGATCCCCGTGGCAGAGGACAACCAGTCGGCTGCTGCGGAGCCTCAGCATGCCATGATCGGGCACCTCATTGGCTTTTCAATGACACTCGGCATCTTCCAAAGTGTCTCGGCCTTGACTATGGTGTTCACAATCGTCTGCCACCACGCTATTGTACGTCTGAGTGAAAGTGCGCAGTTTCGAATTTGGAATGAGGGATGTAATTCGAATGCCCTGCCGTCAGTTCTGCCTGTATTCATGATACATCGCTGGAACTTCACCACCAGATAACCCAACAGATCTTGTGGTAGGCTGACGCAGGGTTACAGTGGGACGTCAAGCCTAGGTGAGCATTGGTATTTGTTGAGCTCTGCCTCTGTGAGAGAGAGAGAGAGATAAAAACATTGCATCATAGTAGCTCCTACCTAAACAATCGGGGGGAAACATCCAATATCCAATTTCACACTCCCTCCAAAGCCCCCAGAAACAACGGGGGGCCCTAGCGGCCGAGGGGCATCAGACACCCCTCATGCCCCGGGGAAGAAGAGAAGGGTTTAGGGTTTAGGGAGAGAGAGAGAGAGAGCGAGAGAGAGAGAGAGCGAGAGAGAGAGAGAGAGAGGGAGTGTGTGTGCGTGTTTGTGTCGAAGCCAATCTAGCACAGCATACTATAGGCCTAAGTTATTACCAATACTATTTTGGGGACTCCTTACAATTATCGTATTTTGGGCCCCAAGAGCCTATTCTAATTATTAATGCCCCTAGATTATTTTAGCAGGCGTGGCCTCCATTATCTTCTACCTTTGCATGGACATGGGCTTGATCAAGGGCATCGAGAGCCACACTGTGACGGGGCACTACCCCACGAGCGTGCACGCTCAAAATGCGATTTGGCTCCAGGTCTCTATCGCTGCAGAGTTCCTGATCTTTTTCAGAAGGGAAGCGGGAAGTGGATCCCTACAAGAGTCCATAACCATAATAGCCATAGCCAATCCTTGAATCATGGATCCCGCCCCTAATACTAGCATGATCCCCTACTTGTGATAGACCCTCTGTTCCCTGCTCCGCTCGCAGCAGCTAGGTTCCTGATCTTCTCAGCCAGATCGCCCGGGTTGTTCTTCTTCAGCAGGCACGCCAACCCTAAACCCTAAAGCCGAAGACCCTAATGCCCTAAAAACCGAAAAGAAATCCAAGACCCTAAGACCCTAAACGGCCCTAAACCCTAAGCCCTTGACCCTAGACTCTAGACCCTAAACCCTAAGACCCTAAAGACCGTAAACCCTCGACCTACCTGTTTGTTCTGTGACTTTCTTACCTGCCCAAGAGCAGCCCAGGTTCAGTCCTTGCACTGCAGTGCATTGAAGCAGTGGGTGGTTTTTGCATACTTATCTAGCAGAAAATACCAGAATATAGTAGAATATAGCGAAAATGTCCAAGACACTACAATCTAGTATAGAACAGTTGGTATTGATTGTTTACACCAGGCCCTCGAATGAGCTCTTGGCTTCTACCATGCTGGGGAACGTCGTGTCTACCCTCTTAGCGGTTTACGCCTTCCCTGAGCCCTTGGATTCAAGCGAGATCATCACAATCTGGGTGTTCCTTGGTGATTTTTGGCACGACCCTCCTGTTGTGGCTGATGCAGTAAGTTGATCAGTCATCCTTGGAAGTAAACCCTAAACCCTAAGACTTAAAGTGAACAAAAAGAAAATGCCCAAGACCGAGGTACGACATCTTGGCGCTGTTGGCCGTGGACTTGGCCAAGATGGTGTACAAGTTCATTCACGAGGCCGAAGCAGCTGGCATCATCGAGCCTTGGATGCAAGGAGATTAGGTCATTTTTAGAACTTTCTGTTTTGGGGTTTAGGGTGTGGAATTTGGGGTTTAACGGCTTTAGTGTTGCAGTGTGCCTGTGGCGGCTCTGGTGGGATTGAAGGTTTTGCAGAATTGGGGAGCTCCCGTGCGGCAGCTATGATTTCGATAGCATTCTGGGGGTGAGTCGCGGTGGGTGGCAGCAGCGTCAGCGCTACTGCTGGTGTCATCTTGGTTCTGGATAAGTACATTCTGCTGCGAATCTCGTTGCATTGGTTGTTGCTAGTGTTGTTGTTGTTGTTGGGATGATGATGACGTTGATAATGATGGTCTGATGGTGATAACACTTATTGTGGTGGTGATGATGATGATGATGATGAACAATTATACCGATGGCGATGACGATGACGATGATGATATTGATGTTGATAAAAGTGACGATGGCGATGGTGGTCCATGTTGGTGTTGTTGTATCTTCGAACCGAACATACTGTTTGTAAAAGAATCCACCAAGCACTCAGGTTTTTATTGCATTTTTTAGACGCAAGTCGTGCAACAACAAACGACACATCCTTCGCGGCGGCAATCATGCCACTACCTTGTTTGTTGGGTTGTTGTTGTTGTGGTGGTGGTGGTGGTTGCTGCTGCTGCTGCTACTGCTGCTGCTACTGCTGCTGCTGCTGCTGCTTGTTGTTGTTGTTGGTGGTGGCGGCGGTGTTGGTGTTGGTTTTGGTGTTGGTGCTGCTGTCCTCGTCGTCGTGGTGGTTGTTGGTGTTGGCAGCACGTGCGTTTGCCGCCGCGCGGGGTGTGTCGATTTCTTTGCTGGCATGTGCTGAAACTCGAGTTTTGGCACTTTGCTCGCCCGAAACTGAACTTGGGTTTTGTTTTCCCGTCGGTATTTGCGGTGTTTTCTAGCAAAAAATGCCACAACCGGCGGGCTGCACTGTCCAAAAACATGCTCAGCTCTCCATTTCGCATCGTTTTTTTCAGTGTTGTCCTGTTTTCGCAT
>BGNK01000955.1:72271-134981 GCA_003297005.1 Symbiodinium sp. clade A Y106 | reverse complement strand
AGGGACGAGTTTCTGCTCCTCCACACTCCAATCCAGGAAGTTGTACTCCATGTCGCTGGTGATCCATCCCATCTCTTGCGCCTGAGTTTGTGCCTGCTTGTCCGTGGCAAAAGCCGTCACCCGCGTGATGATTTCCGCTACTAGATACTGAAGCAGGGTTAGCTTGAGGGATCTCGACACCAGGCCCTTGAGCTTCTGCGCTCGCCAGTTGTCGGCCACTTCGTGCAGGAGCGGCACCATCAGCTGAGGGCCGGTGCCATTGCGAAAGGTGAAGATCACCGTGTGATCGCACTGCAGACGTGCGAGATAATCGGACTGAACAATCAGAGCCTTGGCAACTTTGTGAAGGAGGGCGTGGTCTGTTGAAGAGGTCACGGATGGTCCCGGTCTGCCGTTTTGGTTGGCGCTGACTTCTGTCCGGCTCCCTTGTGCAGGGGCCGTCGAGCGGTCTTTTGGACCCCTCTGTGGCTGCTGCTGTCGGCCCCCACGCCCGCCTTGTTGACCTTTGCCCCCCGGGTGGCGAAACTTGGTCTGGGTCGGCTCCAGATCGAATTGGAGAGGTCTCTTGCCTAGAAGATTCCCGAAGACTCCCTGCGATTCGCTGTCCAACTCCATCGCCAGAGTGNTCTGGGTCGGCTCCAGATCGAATTGGAGAGGTCTCTTGCCTAGAAGATTCCCGAAGACTCCCTGCGATTCGCTGTCCAACTCCATCGCCAGAGTGGGGTCCGCCATGCCGAGTTGCAGGACTAGACAGACCTGAAGCACCTGCTATCATCAAGCAGCACACTCGAGCCTGCCAAAGGACCGGACACGTAGCAGAGTGCTGATCCGTTCTGGTCACTACAGCACCACAAAATGAACAAGGTGATACAAGATGGCCGACACGTTTACAGTNAAGCAGCACACTCGAGCCTGCCAAAGGACCGGACACGTAGCAGAGTGCTGATCCGTTCTGGTCACTACAGCACCACAAAATGAACAAGGTGATACAAGATGGCCGACACGTTTACAGTCTGCTGCCTCAACAGTGTTGAACTTCTCATAGATGGCCGAATGTACGGACCTATAGTGATGCTTGGCACTGCGGATGTTGGCCAGCCACTGACCACAAACGCCACAGAAGCTGCGAAGGACTTGCTGAGTTTCAGGCCGACTAGCGAAGCGAAGCGTAGCCAGTCCTTGGCTTGGGAGGGCACATGAGCAGCCAGCTGAGCGCAGACTGTGTGCGGAAGAGGCCGGGATGCCTCAGCGGCAGGAACCTGGCGAGGGTGCTGGTCGGTAACCTCAGGCAGGGGAGGGACAACTGCGGGAGGTTGCGCTGGTGAAGATAATTGCACCTGCACAGAATTCGAATCCAAGATGGGAGGCGACCCGTCAACTGGCTCCAATGATAAGATTGGGGCCTGGTCTGTCCATCGTGCTGTGCAGTGCCCTTTCTGGAGATGACGCTTGAGGTTGAACCACGTGACAAAGTCCTTACAGCAGCGCTTACAGACCGGCATGCCATCCAGGCTGTGTTCCCGAACTTCTGCCGCCTCCAGAGAACTTTGGGGATCGGGCAGTGGCGCGTTGTGCGACTGACGGTGGTGCCGCTTAAGCACCATCAGGTCGGGAAACCAGAGTAAGCATGTGGGACACATGAACTGCGCAGTACGCGGGCCGCGCTTGCTTGCGATCTGGTCTCCCCACGGCACCCCCTGTAGGGGGCCGGGAATGGATGCAGGCGTAGGCTCCGTAGCCGACTGTACGCCAGGATCAGGTGGGAGCGCAGAAGTTGTAGGAACCGAAGGCGGAGGCGGCTCAAGATGGGAGGAGAGAGCAAGCTTAGATTCAGTAGTGTGCACCAACCAGTTGAGAATGCGAGGCCTGGCAACCATAGGANGAGGCGGCTCAAGATGGGAGGAGAGAGCAAGCTTAGATTCAGTAGTGTGCACCAACCAGTTGAGAATGCGAGGCCTGGCAACCATAGGATCACACGAATCCCTGGTCTGCGCAAGGAGAGTCTGGCTCCGCCTTAGGAGAAACTGCAGCGGGTCCTCAACCTGCAATCGGACCAGGAGAGCCTGGCTGGATTCCTGTGACATGTGCGCGAAGCTGCGTGCAATAGCCCGTAGATGTTTGACAAGCGTGATGGTAATTCGCGTAACGTGGCGCTGCTGTAGATCAACTAAATGAAGACCATACAACGCGGAATTACGCACACAGGCAATCCACAGATGGACTCTCTCTTGCCAAGAGGGAGAGTCCGCGAATGGAGAACCTTGAGTAGGCGCGCACGTTGGACTTCCGCAACCTGAAGGCGATGCTCTACCGTGGCTGTGGCCGCATCTCCATAAGACAAGATAACCCCCAAGTAGGTGAGCTGGCTGACAATGGGTTGTCGCAGTGCTTTGCGGTGCGGCTGGGGACTAAGCAGAAACCTGCCCGCCGAGGTCGTGGCCGTGTTGGCCTTCCACCATTGGCGTGCCTGTCGTCCCTTAGTTTCTTATGTTGCACTTGGAGCCCAAGCCGGGCCAGGATACGAAAGCACGCATCAATGGTGCCAAGCATGTGTCTGAGGTCCTGGGTGCAGGTAAAAACCCATTGCATGAGGAGGTCGTCAGCGAAGGTGGTGGTGTCCTCCTGTACCCACCGCACTGAGGTGGCACCTGCCAACGCACGAAGGAGAGCAACTGTGATGAGGGTCCACAGGCTCGGTGCGAGAGGACAGCCCTGGCGCACTCCCCGCTCGCTGGACACTCGAGTGCTGGGGTCGGAACTGGCCGGCCAGTATCCTATATTGCGATGGAGGCTGAGGATGATTTCGAGCTCCGGCTCCGGGACACGGGCCGCCTTCAGCTCCTGCTCCAGAACACGGCGGTCAACTGTATCAAAAGCTTTGCTGGTGTCAATGGAGAGGGTGGCCCCTCCTTGGCAAGAGGTGGGTTTGTTCCCCGTGGCCCTGCGCTCCTTGAGCGTCAGACGATGTGAGGCCAGCGTGTGCCGGACCTGAGCACAGTGATGCAGCGCCCTAGCAATAGCCTGCTCGATGCTTCGTCCAGGAGTATAGGCGTACTGTGGCCAGAGTCGGGTTGCTTCAGCAAAGAAAGGGCGTAGACGCATGGTAAGGGCTTTGACCACAATGCGTCCCCCACCTTCTGTGAGAGAGATCGGTCGAAGATTCCACCCAGGCATCCGCCCAGAGCTGATGAAATTTGCCCGGGTGCCTCCACAGCTGCGTGCAGAGTGCCGTCAGATGTGGAACGATGACATCCTTGCCTAAGTGCCACAGCAGAAGTTGTGCAAGATGCGATGGTGTAGCTTTGCGAGCTGGGAGAGTAGTTAGGAGTCACTGGGAGGGCAGGCTGCCGACACAGAGCGGGAAAGAGGAGAGGAGGCCTCCACGTCCGACGTGGATGGAACGGGAGGGGGGCGGCTCCCAGAGGCAGGGGCCGCACCTGGGTCGAACGGAGCAGACGAATCTGGAAGGGGGCCTGGACCGACTAGTGCTAAATCCGCAAGAAGAGGCCCGGGCTCCGGTGGCGCATGATACACCTTCTGACAGTATGCGACAAACCGATCGGTCTCCTCTTGCTGTGTCAGCAGTTCACCCTGGGGACCACGCAGTTGCACTCTGGTTTTGGCTGTCTTGGGCGCCAGCCGCCTGATAACCTGCCAGATAGCGGACTTATCGCCCTGTCTATCCGCATCCCAAGCCTGTTGCAGTTGATCATTGAGCATGTCACGCTTAGCACGCCGGCCTTTATACACAAATAGATTTGGTAGATCGGTAGATAGACAGATAGAGAGAGAGAGAGAGAGAGAGACAGAGAGAGAGAGAGAGCGAGCGAGCGAGCGAGCGAGCGAGCGAGAGAGAGAGAGTGCGTGAGTGAGTGAGTGAGTGAGAGTGAGAGTGAAATTGAGAGTGAGAGGGAGGGTGAGAGTGAGAGTGAGAGTGAGAGTGAGAGTGAGAGTGTGAGAAATAATGGAGTGCGAGAGTGAGAGAGTGACAAATAATGGAGTGAGAGAGTGACAAATAATGGAGTGAGAGAGTGAGAGGGTGAGAGTGAGACAGCCTGACAGAGACAGGGACAGAGGCAAAGACAGAGAGAGAGAGCGTTAAATGGTCCGTGGTCAGGGCCCCGAGAACTCGACCGATGATTCCAGGAACTCCCAAACGCACGCCAGGCGACTTCTATGGAAAGTTCCACGCGCTGCAGACCTTCGCTGGGCACCCCCTGCGCCCTCACTTCCTAGGTGCTTCTCGGGGTTTAGAATTTGGGGCTTTAGGGTTTAGGATTTAGGGTTCAGGGTTTAGGGTTGAGGGTTTAGGATTTAGGGTTTAGGGTTTAGTGTTGAGGGTTGAGGGTTTAGGATTTAGGATTTAGGGTTGAGGGTTTAGGGTCTAGGGTTCAGGATTTAGGTTTTAGGGTTTAGGGTTGAGGGTTTAGGGTCTAGGGTTGGATGGGCGGTGCAGAGCTTCGGCTCGAGTTTTTGTGTTCATGTCAGCGTGGGGCAGGGCGTTCTGCCTGTTTTACCGCTTGCTCGAAGAGAATTCAGGCTCGATCAATAGAGAGTTTCGGAGAATTATGTAGGAATCCCGATTAAAAGAACCCTAAGTAGCAAGATCCCATGAAATTGTGCCATGCTCAACAGGAGCACAAAACAACTCGCAATCCGATCCCCTGCCGCCTCTCTGCCATAACCACAGCCACAAGCAGCGTCGCTGTGCTCCCAGACATTTTTATCAACGTCTCGTCCATATCATCATAGTCGGAAGTCTGCAGTTAGCAAGTAACACTTGCCTGACGATCATGAGCATTAACAGTCTCAGTCTCATTATGCCAGTGTGACTGTTGTCTTCATAAAAAAAGCCAGCTTTCTGGTAGTGTCAGTGTGCATTTTCTGGCATTCTTCTGCCACTTCAACGGCCATGGCTTTGGGGCCGGCCTCCTTGGAATCCTGGATGCAGCAGCTGCCCGCAAAGGCAAAATTCCGAAGCATTTGCGAGCTGGCACTGCCCGGTGCCCACAACGCAGGGGCGAGTGAGGTGAAGTGCATCTCGCCTTTGGTGTCTGGTGGAGGCTATCTGGCAAGCTTGGCCAAGAACAGCGTTGCCAACGCGCTTGCAAAGCCGCTGGCAGGAGTTATGGCAGTATGCCAGGCGGATGGCATCGGGCAGCTGCTGCGGAAAGGAGTTCGCTTGCTGGATTTGCGTCTGGGGCTGCGTCTTTGTCATAGTTGGGTAACATTTTACATTTTTATGGGTACTTAAACCCAATAAAGATTATTGACGTACATTTTCAATCCTATCCCAACCATGAACTAGGCATGACGGAGAGCTCTTTATCTGCCACACTGTGGTTTGCAATCGCACTTTTTGCAGTGTGCTCGAGGAGGTAGCCGAGTTCCTCCGTGAACAGCCAGAGGAGGTGGTGGTTCTCTTAGTCAAGCGTGACTGGGGTGCCAGGGACTACTTCGACACCCAGGACAGGACGGAGCGCAGACTTGCATGTTGCTTGCCGCCTACTTGGATATGCGTGTATATGCCATATGTGTATGTACTGTATCTATCTTGTTAGCTAGCTAGCCTGCTATGCATCTATTCCTCCATCCTTCGATCCATCTATCTATCTGTCTGTCTATCTATCTGTTTATCTATCTGCCAATCTGTGTCTATGATTGTCTATCTGTATATACATATACATACATAGATATACAGGCAGATGGATGAAATAGTACCTACTCACAGAAAGTATTCCGCCAAATAGATGCCTGACGAGCCTCCGCTTGAAGGAGACATGGTCCAAAGTGCAGACTTCGCTTCATGCGTTGCTTGGTCCTCAGCTCCTTGAGAACGAGGACCGATTGTTCTAGGATCCTTGTACGTAGTAGTAGCCTGAGAGAAAAGCACTAGAGTACTGTAGTATTGAGTGTTGTAGCATTATTTGGTATTATAATAGTCTAGCGCGGGCTAGATTTCCCCAGCTCCCTGAGAACGAGGACCTTCCGAAGCCCTTGACTGACTTAGTAAAGCGAAATCGGAGAGTCCTGGCTATGGTGGAGCTGCCTGAGCAAGCGAAGCACATGTGTGGGATCCGAATAACTGGGCGGAACCTACAATCCAGCTGGAAGGATGAAACTCGGACCGTGCCCGACATGCTGAAAGATCTGGAATCCTGGTATCAGTCCGGGCGCATGCGTCCTGAGCCGGGATGCATGAAAGTCCTGGAGGTCTGCTTGCCCGGAACACCCTACAGCCTCGGCCCCTCTGCTTGCGCAGCGTTCTGCCGCTTTCTCGCCGATGGGCGTGCCGTTCACGTGGCCACCAAACTCGACTTTCCGGATGAGACGACGATCCGCACGATCCTGGGCCAAAATTGGTGCGAACCCAGTGCCACCCAAGGCCAACCAGCGAAACCAGACGTTAAGGTTGCACGTGATGTGTCCCACGTTTACCAGAAACTCACGGCACAGCCTTGCGCGGGCAACTGCCTTGACAAGCTAGACAACATGACCGCGTTGCTGCAGAGCTGCACTTCAACTCCCTTCCTCGGCATTGTGTATGGTGGAAAATCAGGAGGCAACAATTGGGGCTACATGGCGACCAGCTGCAACAACAGCAAGAAATCATGGATCTCGGGGTGTTGCTACTGCTATCTTGAGTTACTGCCCAGCTCATCGGCCTCTCGTGGCCTGAGCCGTGAGTCCTTCCGCGAGGGCTGCGAAGAGAGTATACGTGAGTCTATTGTGGCATTTCCCGATGGAAGCAAGGACTGCTGCATCGAGCGAGCATCCTTGATTGCTGAGACCATGTCCGCGAAAGCGCAAATGTGCTGTTACGCAATCTGCAAGCGCTGCCCGGGGGGCTTCGACCAGTGGGCCTACAGAGGGCCCGAATCTGGTGGTCACCGCTTCCACGAGTGGCGCGAGACGAGTTCTGGCTTTTTTGGGCTGGGCACTGTCAGCCACTGTTTCGTCGTACAGCTTTACTGAGGCAGAGGCATCAAAGTGGATGTGGGGGCAGCTGCTAGTTCTGGGGCTGCAAACTGGCCACCTAAACCTTGAATCCTAGATCCTGAACGAAATCCGGACTAAATCCCAAATTCGACATGTTCCATGTTAGATCTTGGCTCGAAATCTCTAGTTTAGCTCTGAGGCGTTATCATGCAAGTTTTACATCGCTACACCCGCGTTTGCACTCTGCCACTTCACCGCCATATGGGAAGTGAGCCATGCAGGGCTAGGGGTCTAAGGTCTTAGGGCTTCAGGTTGAAAGGGTTTGGGCTTAGGGCTTTTTCTGTCGCCAGGTTTTGCCCACAATTATCGAACCAAGGGCGTAAATGCCGGCAGTAGGACCTTTCCACCCAACCTTCTGTAGGCGACGCTGATGGCTGCCTTGCACGAGGCTTTCGCTTCTTTACAGCCCGGGGCACAGCTTGATAGAGTGCCGTTCACCAGCTCTGAGCTGTCATAATGTCGGAGTTTGGGAATTAGAATAGCATTTTGGGATTGGCTAATAGTAGACGACCAACAATGAGGTTATATTGGTAGTTGTTTAGGTTTCTATATTTTCTTGAACAGCACAGGCACCGCCCGAGTTTGGCAAACTTCGCTTGTTGCTTGTATATCAGAATATTACCGCAGATGTGTCGTAATGCAATGCAATATAGAACTATGACTGAGATCCCCTCCAAGAATGGTTTCTGGAGTCACTGTTACAGGATGAGCAGGTGGTACTATTGTTGATGCCGCAATGCTATTGCTGCAGTAGGAACCGTACAGGGGAAATCTCCGGAGTCACACCACCACCACCACTACCCACCACCACCACCCACCACCACCACCACCACCACCACCTCCACCTCATGGCTGCAATTAAGCGAGCATGCTCGTGCTTGTCCTCCTCCGCTTCTGCTGCTTCTACTACTACCGTACCATCTACTGCGCAGCAACAGCAGCAGCCACCGCACCAACCAGAAGACAAGACACGTCCGTCTCAGCAAATATATACAGTATGACTAACAGCATCCTGCTTTGGGCATTGTTTCTATGAGCAGTTGCACAGATGCCCCCATGCATGCTTGAGTTCTGGCGAAACCCTTGGAGATCCGAGAAGTGCCTCGGATCAAGGTGTCAGCGCGGTACCAGATTCAGCAGGGACACTGGCAGCCGGATGTGGCCTGACCCGTATGGGATTCTGCGTCAAATTGCAGGGTTCTAACGGTACTTCATGCTGTGGGGATGCAGGTCTGTCACCAAGAGCTGTCAGCGATGGGAGTCATTACCACGAGCGGAGAAGATGCACGTTCGGGCTTCTGATTCTTCGGATGAAGAGAGAAGAGCTGTGAGCCCTAAACCTATACCCTAAACGGCCCTGAACGGCCCTAGAGCCTAGACTCTTGGACACTACACTACACCAAACCAAACTCTTTGACCCGGAGCAGATGCTCGCCGTAAAGCTTTCGGCCTCGAGGGCTTTGCACAGCAGCTGTGATACTTTCTTACCATTCTCATGCAGATCTTGATGTCGCACTACTTCTGTTGTGGTTGTGGTTGTTGTTGTTGTTGCTGCTGCTGCTGCATTATCGCGATGGTTCTCACCATGTGTATTCCTATCACATTCCTACTTGTAGCACGAGGTCTACTTTGGCCTCTGCGCACCTCGACATTGCGATGAGGGCCACGTAGAGGCGCACATCTTGCAGCAGATACCGTAAGAAGGAAGCCCTAAACCCGACGCCCTAAACCCTAAACCCTCACCCTCCAAATCCGTGGAAACTCCCAAGAGGTTTGTGGTGATGGCATGAGCCTTTGGGCTTCGGAGTCGGAACACAGCACAGGGAGGTTTAGGGGTTAGGGTTTAGGGTTTAGGGTTGCTATTGAAGAGGGAGGCAGCGTGAGTGCGACGAGCTTCCCCGTCAGTCCTTGCAGAGTGGTTCCGATTGCATGAGCCTTCAGCAAGTTCCGGTCCCCGACCATCCTCCCTTAAACCCTGAACCCCAAACCCTAAACCCTTAAACCCTAAACCTTAACCCCTTACCCTTAAACCTTAAACCCTAAACCAGGTGAGCTTGGCGCCAGCATACTTGGACTTCCTCCTACGTTTCGAGGGTTTCACCGGGCAGCTGTTCGACCTCGAGGTAGAGGCCCGTCTGCAAAGGACAGCTGTGCTGACATGCAGAAGCCAGAGAGAGTGGGAGAGAGAGTGAGCTATACGCTCATATTCTTGTATTGTTTTGCCAGCTTTCTACTACATTTCTGCATTACTGCCTTGCTATATGACCTATACCAGTTTGCCATCTTTTGTATAATTTACTCCATTCACTATATCTACTATGTTTATATTCTTCCTTTGTATTACCAGACTGCTTTGCTACTATAGCTACAGTACTACATTACTAGATTAGCTACTTGGAGGTTCATGGGTAGTTGTAAGTGGGGTTATAAGTCGGATAACTATACTTATAACTCATATTAGGGGGTTTATAACCCTACTTGTAACTACCCATGAACCTCCAAGTGCCCATCCTTTGAACCCGAAGAGGCCTCCGACTTTTCGCTTCGCTGGCCATCAGCTCACTGGCTCTGGTTGTTGCTGCCGGTCGCGTCTGGCACTCGGTCGGGCCGGGGGAGCTTTGGGGATTTCGAAGTGGGGGTTTCCGAAAATAGGGGGTACCTTATTTTGGGGTCCTTATAATAAGGATCCTACTATTTCAGGTACTATATTAGGGTCCCCTATTTTCGGAAACTCCCAAGTGAAGTTTACAAGGTTTAAGTTTCAGGGCTGAGGGTTAAGGGTTTAGGTTCAGAGATTGGGGTTTAAGGCTTCAGGTTCGGGGGGGTGAGATTTAGGGCTTTAGGCTTAGGGTTTAGGGATTGGGGTTTCAGAGAGTAATAGCCATAACAATAGTTAATAATAAGGTTAACAAGAACAATAAGAACAATAATAAGGTTAACAAGAATAATACTTGGTAGTAAAATTAAGTATATTTCTTAATTAGCCCTCAGGGTCCATGTGCCCGAATAGTATATGCTTTGGGCCCAATGTACATATGTAGGGAGTATTTTAAGGCCAAAGTATCTACACATTTGGGTACATGGACACTTTGACTACTTGGAGTTTCATGGGTAGTTATAAGTAGGGTTATAAGTCCCCTGGTACAGTTACCCGACTTATAATCCCACTTATAACTACCCATGAACCCTAAACCCTATACCCTTATAGCATCCCTATAGATCCCTTTAGAGGGACCCTTAAAGGAACCCTTGTAACTACCCATGAACCTCCAAGTAAGGGATTCTGGAAGATTTGGGGTCCACTGTGCTCTGATGCTGCTCCGGGCTCCGTGCACCTACGATTGATGATATAAAGTAGGGTTTATATTAACGTTTTGGTGAGTGTAGATAGGTCTCTTTCTGAATATTGGTGAGTGTGTATATTGGGTTTTATTATGGGGATACTAGTGATATAAACCATACCCTATATAAATCCTGCATTGCCTTACTGACCCTAAACTATGGGAATTAGGGCATACTCCTGATTATGGGTAGTGCAGGATTTATATCATCAACTGTAGGTCATGACATGTGCAAGCCCACAGTTTTGAACCCGAAGCAGTTTCGGGTTTACGGGTTTAGGGTGTCGGGTGTAGGGGTTTAGGGTTTAGGGTTTGCAGCCCAAAAACCCAGCATGTTCCTTTACTGTCCCCATGTAGCTCTAGTACAACATGCCCCCAAAACCCTGTTCTAAGTATTGGGGCCCCGGTCTACTCAAGCCCGCCGTGCGGAGGTTTGGCACCGCCTGCGATCTTGTCTCGCTGGGCCCCGGCAAGGATCTTGGGCTCAGGCACCAAATCTCCAGGCTGGGTTTCCTTTGTCATGGTTGGGTAACATTTTACATTTTTATGGGTACTTAAACCCACTAAGGATTAACAATGTACATTTTTAGTCCTGTCCCAACCATGAACTAGTTTAGGGGTCTAAGGTTTGGGGTTTAGGGTGTAGGGGTCAATCTGTGAGAGCGTCATGTTGATGATTAGTTCCATACATGACTATAGTACTGGGATGATCTGTTGTTTCTGTTCCCGGTGCATTGGCACATTCTGGTGTTGATGTCACACTGCTGTGGTTCGTAGTCGTAGGCGCTATGTGCATATGATTGCTTATTGACTGGATCGATGTTTGCCAGTGTCATAGTTCCATCGAGCTCCGTATCATGCATGAGTATTCCTCCTGTTATGACTATGATCACAATATGCTGAGTTGCTGTTGTGAGTGGGGCAATTTCGACGCCTAGGCAATAAGTTGTACTTCTGCAAGGATGACTCTGATGCCAACAGAATATACCACCAAAATTCCCAGTAAAATTCCTACTCTAATTTTTGCAGGCCCCCTTTCTTAGCTAGCTCTGCTCTACGATGGTCCAATGCGCCGTCATGCATTCTGATGCCACAGGCGGGTCGGTCTCGACCGGGGGCTGCGCTTTTGCTGGAAACCTAAACCCTCAACCCACAGCCCCAAACCTAATTAGACTTTAGCCCCAAAGCCTAACACCCTAAACCCCAAACCTTCAATGCTAAGCCCCTACTGTAGCAGGCTTTTCCAGCTGCCTCTTCAAGGTCACTTGGAGGCAGAGTGGTGCTCTCGATTCGACTGACTCTTGAGCTTTTGCGGAGGAGGGCAGGCTCAGAGTGTCGTATGAAGTATTTGTTTAACCACGGATTTTGGTGAGAGTATATTGGGCTCGTTCCGAAATTGGTGAGTGTATGTTTTAGGTGTTATTGTCAGGAGGTTCTCTCAAGGAAAAGCATGGGGCTTCGAACTTGTGGAAGTTTGGAGATGCCTTTCCACTCAAGCTCCTCCGAGCTTGGGAGTTGCGAGCTGTTGCCGGAAAGAGCTTCTCGAAATCCCCTGGACCTAAACCCCTACACCCTAAACCCTATAAGCCCTAAACCCCATATATAAAAAAAACCTAACTCCTAAACCTGAAACCCTAAGCCCTAATCCCTAATGCTTAAAGCCTCCTCCGACAAGGCTGTCTCTGCTCTGAGAGCAGTGGGAACGCTGGCCATCCTTGGGCCACCCGGCAGCGAGGAGACTCGGGGCTAAGGGCCCCGGACCACCCCAAAAATAGGGCTCTAAATTGGTAGAATACAGTAGGGTTCTCTAAAGGTTTAGGGTTTAGGGGCCTTAGTGACTAGAATAGGCTTCCATGACAGGTTCTTAGAGTTCTTTTTCCATAAGGGTTGTTGAATCTATTCAGACCCCTATATCACGAAATCCGCGAGTTGCGTGGTCTTGTAATTAATTAATCACATACAACAGAAGATGATATCTGTCATTACATGGCGCTAGGGGGCGATTGATAAAATCTGCTGCTGCCGACTGCCGCTGCTGAAAGCCCCTCCCTGCATTGATTTTCTTCCTCACCCGGAGACCCTTCTCCCCGCGGTTTCGGGTTTAGGGTAGGGCTTAAGCCCCCGCGACGCCTCAGAGTCTAAACCCTCCAGACTCAACAATCGTCCCACCACCAAGGTACCACGTCTTTTTCCTGAAGCGGGACCTCGCTAAGGCCGGCTGCCCAGTTTTAAGCTTGGGACTCGTCTGATTGGTTCCCCTTTCTCCGCACGTCTTCAGACTCCAATCTCCTCATCTTCTGGCCGAGAGTATTTATAGAACTCTGATAGAACCCCTTGTTGAACCCCCACAGGCCCTTTTTTTGAACCCTTGAAGAACGTTTGGGCTTCAGTGTCTTAGCCCGAGCTTTCCGGAGAGGTCGCATCCATGCCGTGGTTCGCTCGCCGGCTGCAGCATCTTGGAAGGGAAAGTATATAGGGTTTAGGGTTGAGGGTTCAGGATTTGGGTATGCGGATTGGGTTTAGGCTAGGGGCCAAGAGAAAACACAGCCCTATGTGTTACGGTAGCGATCGATGGCCCATTCCTGTTCTGCCTTTTGCCTGCTGCCGCTGCTGCAGTGAAACGGTGTAATCCGCATGGAGCAGTGAAAGCAAGAGTTTCGATGGTGTGGGATGCTATGATGCTTTTAGTCATAATCCCTCCGTGGGTCATTCCCAAAGCCGGGAAGCCAGGCATTTGTGCATCCTCTACAGCTCTGTCTTCTCTGCCATTTCGGTGCCGTTGGCTGAACAAACAGGGCAGTGCAATGATTCAGCTTGTGATGCTGATTCACGGACGAAGGCCGGGCCTAACATTTTGGAAGAGCTGTCTGTGAGTTGTGGTATGTCCACATATCCAACGATGCGAGCCCTAGCTGCTGTCCGAGCAAGGATCATTGCAACAAAAGCACAGCGGCTTTTTGCCAGGGTTGTATATGGATGTTATAGGGTTTAGCCTAACGGGTCCTTATATTACCGATCCCAGTAGTACCCTGGGCCCCTCTCTCTCTCTCTCTCTCTGTCACGCACACAGCAGCCCAGGTATTTCTGATGAACCGCTCTTTCGAGGTCCTTTGAGTGTTAGATTCATGCAGGGCATGAGGATTTCGGGCTGCAGAGCATGCAAGGGTTTTAGAAGCGCCTTTGCCGTATCGAAATGCCCTGAACCCTGAACCCTCCACTGTCCTGTGTCTTTGGTAGTTTGGAGTTCAGAGGGTGGAGCTTCGTATTGTTAGAAGTCTTGTCACAATATGCATGCACGTACGCATGTAGGCATGTAGCTGAAAGATATAGTAATATGATATCAGACATGCTTTAAACAAGCAATCGAATATAGCGTATAGCAGAGTACATATATACTCTATAAGACAATAGTAAGTGTATCCATCTATCCATCCCTCCATCCATCCCTCCATCCCTCCATCACTCCCTCCATCCATCCTTCCATCCATGCATGCATACTTATATATACACATATATATATATATGTATATACATGTATATGTATGTATACATATGTATATATATATATACACATACATACATATACATATATATATATATATATATCAGAGTATATAAGCATAAAGGCGGCTTCTGCACCACGCCAAACCGTTCAACTTCCTCAGCGTTTCCCCAACCTTGAGGAGCAACGCCGCCCTGGTGGGGGTGCTCGCGCATGGCTCCGCTGGGGCGCGGCTCGGAGCAGCACGGGACTAATTTTCAGATTGCCGTGATAATTAGTAGCGGTCGTTGCAATCATCAAGGGAAAGAAGAAGAACACAACTGTCACATTATACAGAAATGGTCAGGGTAAAAATGCTGCTGGCAGCGACAGTTTGCGAGCCAAGGTTTTCACTATCATACTCTGTTTCAGAATACGTTGTTGTGGTTTCTTTCTAATATCAACAAGACCAACACAAAAAAAGATATTCTTCTGACGGCGGGTTGCTGAACAACATGGGAGAGCAGTTTTGGACTCAAGCTAGATCTGAGGCTTTCACACTTTTGCTTTGTAATTTGGCTGCTGCTGCTGCTGCTGCTCCGACTCTGACTCTGACGCCTATTCCTACTACGACAACTACTATACTAGTTGCTCGTGACTACCACCACTACTACGACGACTGCTACTACCAGTGCCAGTACCGGTATTAAAGCACGACGAGTACGACGACTGCCGCCACCACACCACCACCACCACCACCACCACCACCACCACCACCANCCACGGACACCGCCGCCGCAGACACCACCGCCGCCACCGCCACCAACCCTGTCCTCCGCCTCCTCCTCTACTGTGACCACCAACACCACGAGGACAACGACGATTACAAAACTACAACTACCGACATGATTGCATTGCTTCAAAATGCCTCCGCAGCTGGCAGGTTGCCCGACTCTGGCGGAAGGCCCTTCGTCAGGCATCCGAGCTTCCTGCTTATGCCGGGTTCAGGGCTTTTGGTTTAGAGTTCAGCCGTCTTGTAGGGGGGTGAAGAGCAACAGTGTCGAGATTTGATGCTTCACGTTATGGCTTTCTTCATTGTAGGGCTTTAGGTTGGTCCAGGGGTTGGAACTTGATGACAATGCGGGATATCTGTGCATTTCGCCAATGCCCAGTTTGGAGAGTAGCATCAACAGCTCCCAGGCTTCTATCGAAGCCAACCGAATGCAATATAGGGGTCGGAATGCTTAGCGATAGTATCCCCTCGCACTCCCAACTTGACCACGGCATAATATGGCCCAAGACCCTAGTTGAATCATTCTGGCCCCTACATGAAGTGGGGGGCTCCCTTGACAATCACAGGTTCCTGCGCTCCTGTTGGCCTATGCGATGTTCCATCAAGGCAGACATCTGCTGGGACATCCCGAAACATGGGTGGAGCTACCTGCATCTACATACTTAGAGGCGAAGCTCCGGGCTTCCTAAACTATATAATATAGGGGCCTTAATAATTAGAATAGGGTTTTGGGGCCCATTATACTATAACTATAAAAAGGATCCCCCATTGGTAGTTATTTAGGCCCCTATATTAAGCTCATAGAATACAATCAAGTATAGCATGATGTAGCAAAGTATAGCAAGCCTGTTCGCATCGCAGGTCTGCTGCTCCTTCCACTGGACGTTGCGGCACGCTCCTCCCTCGAGGCAGTTCCCGTTTCTGGTGCGATCACTGTCTGAGCCTGGGTTCAGCTGTTCTACACGGCTGTTGGATGCTAACGGCTATCTCACCAGCTGGCAAGAGAGCCAATCCAGGGCAAGAAGCGGCTCTGCTCGAGCTTCGAGGACTCCTTCACCCCGGAATGTCTCTTGTCTGAAGCAGCCGCGTCATTTGCCATGTCTGCGTGCCGGAGCAAACCAGTGAAGAGCAAAGCCGTGTCACCAGCGCGCTGATATGCCCCCTTGCGTAGACTTGCCTCCTCGTTGTTGTAGCTCTGCATCTTGAACCCGAAGAGCTAAACTCTTTTTTGAGAGAGTTGAGTTTGCAGCTTGCAAAGCTTAATTGGCCGCTGTAGGCTAATTCAGTTCTTGCAGAGGTGTGCGTCAACGTCCGTACTTGGGCTCTCAACATAGCAGGTAGGGCATGACTCAAACGGACTGCTCCAGCAGTCCTGGTTCTCATGACGTTGCGACGTTGATTCGACAACATATTCTAGAGGGCAAGATGTGACTGAAGTCGGCGAGGTTGGAACACCTTTGCCAACTGGGCCATCCTTCGCGATGCACAGCTCGATGCCACTGGAACTGAAGGACCCTGGTTTTTCTAAATCACAGATTTGGGGAAAATTCAAGTGCAACAGCGAGCAGGACAAGGGACCCTATGTGCATGCATGCAGCTGCTGTCGTCTGCACAACTGACGGTTATTGTCATTCTCCTGATCGTGCTGGTGCTGCTGCTGTTGTTGTTACAAATCACTGTCAGGTACCGGTCGTGCGTTAGTGTTGCCATCAGTACTGCGACAAGTACAATTGTTCTTGTTGTGGTTGCTTTTCCTGTTGCTATTAGGTTGTTCCTCCTGAACCCTTAACCCTAAATTCTCCAAGCCCTTAACCCCGAACTCCGTTAAAACTTGTCTACGACTCTAAAGCCAAAAAAGTCGTGGAACCCGGACGCCGAAACTTAAAGCAAGCTCTACGCCCCTATCTCGAAAGCCCGAAAGCCCTAAGCCCCTAAACCCTTATCTATACACAACCCAAAGCAACCAAACCCAAAACCCCACTGTAGAGGTTTGAAAAATATATCGACCCCATATCAAACTGAAGTATTTGAAGGCTCCCTATTTTGCATGCACAACGCCAGGTTACCATGGCTGTGCTACTAGCCTCGGGGCTGCATTCAGCCGCCAAGTGTGTGTGCAAGAAGCTGACAGCAGGGTGTTAAAAGTGCGTTGTAAGGGTGTCGATAGGGCTGGTGGATGGTTCAACCATGATTTAGGATCAAAGCACTCGCACAATTGACTCTCTATTTTAGGCTTCAGGGTTTGACACGTGGAGCCCTTTCTTCCGGCCATAGGATTCCTTCTTATACTTGGTAGTAGAGTGGGTAACCTTCATCCTGTTTGGGGGACTATAATCCTTATGTGATCCCAATATACTCCCAATGGTTTACCTTTAGTTCCCCCAGATACTTGACAAGTAGGTATAACTCGGTATAAATATAGAAGAAATACCCCCAAAACCCTATTCTAGCTACTTATGCCCCTATATTGGAGTTTCCCGAACATTAGGGGTAATATTTTGGGGTACTTATAATAAGGATCCTACGATTTCGGGTACTATATTAGGGTCCCCTATTTTCGGAAACTCCCATATACCGTCAAGAGTTCGACGAGGCTTCCTGTGTTTCACGTAGTCGTCTCGAGGCCAATAAATCTATGTGGCGCCCGCGTTTTCTTCCGATTTCGGTGTTTTTTTGGTTTAGGGTTTAGGGTTTTATAGGGTTTTAGGGTTTAGGGTTTACAGGTTTTATAGGGTTTTTTTGTAGATCGCCTGAGGAGCCGAAACGTAAAGCGCAAAAACCGTCCCCCTCTGAAGCTCTTACTCGCGAGCTCTGGTCCTGAAGCCACACACTTGCACGCCAGAAGCTTGAATCGCGTTATTGTTGATGTGAATCTTGTAACTACCTTAGCTAAATCCAAGACGATAAACAGACCCTAAACCCTAGACTCTCTTCTGCTTGAATTCTCAACAGCTGCTGCGAGGTTTTTCGGGGGATCGTCGGCGATCTTCTGGGCTTGGCGCTGACGGACAGATTGAGGGCTACAGGTTTAGGGAGTTTGGGCTCTTGGATTGAAAGATGGGATGTCGTGTTGAGGCCCGGAAACCCTAAACCCTAAAACTAAACCCTGATGAGTGGTACTTGCGATCCTGGCCTATCAGTCCCGAACAAAGGCTCTACCTGCAAGGTATTCTGACTGTAGCAAGGAGGAAAAGGGCCCGCAAAACAAAAAAAAAACACAACCCTCAACCTGAAACCATCAACCCTCAGCCGTAAATCGTGACCATCAGCTGCATCTCAAAGTCCGAATCCTTAGAACCGAAGGAACCGGTGTCGCAGCAGACTGGCACCACAAGTTTGGGGGGTTTCAGGTTCATGATGTATAGCATTGTGATGTCAAGTTTAGAGGGTTTCAGGAGTAGTGGCGTTTGGGGTTTGCGCTCCCGCAATTTGACCTGCTAGACTGGAATATTGAATGAGTGCGTGCCTGCATGCACACGGACGTACATATGTGCATACATACGTCTGTTGCTATGCCGGTATGTCGGTGTTCATGTGTGTACCCACATGTGTGTGTGTGTATGCATGCATGCATGCATGTATCTATGTATGTATGTATGTATGTATGCATGTATGTCGATGGCCGCAAGCCAAGAAGTAAGGGAACAAGTAGACATCTTATTCTCTATGTGTACACATCCAATGCATGCACAGAATATATGCATGTATACGTTGTATAATATATGTATATATATAGCATATACATATACAGCACACACACAAGATATGCCTGTACAATTGAGCCTGTTCTATCTGCTGCCAAACTCGGGAGAAGTTCACGCACCCTCTCCCCTTGCATGGGCGTGCAGGGAGCACTCTTGGCGGTCGCTCTGCAGAGCATTCTCCAAGAAGACCTTGGTGATGAGAATCTGACGCTTGGGAGGATAGTTTGATTTCGAGGTTTAAGCTTGACAGGGCTCCAGAGGTGGGATGAGTAGGTGGTGCACTCCCAATTAAGAGTCTCTCTGTCCGTAATAAGTTTGAGGCTTGAAGGTTTCGGAGTGAGTAGAAGTGGTCACAATCACTTGCTTGGCATACTTGAGGTGGCATCCGCTCAGTTCCCACACGGGCATGGTTAGTTCAATACGTACTTCTGCATGTTCATGTCGTGCGTTATTCGCCATCTCATGACTAGAAGTTACTACATGAGTAGATATATAGTAGCATGGGTTTGTACATGTGGCTGTAATTTTCACACATACCTGCGATTGCACATGTGTGCATGAAACAGCAGGTGGCTCTGATGTGTAACCGTAACCACAACCAAACTAATGCCGAATAGGGGCTGGCGTGTATCATATTGTAGCTAGATTGTGGAACCCTCACGAACAGACTTGACGCTTGTCCTGGCACGGGACGCCTGCTGAGTCTTTGGTCGCTGCCATACCGGCGCCTCCCGGAGACTTTGAGCACCATGATCATGGCAACCTGGCTTCCGTCACTTGCCATTACAAGGGTACCATTATTCTTTTGGTCGTCGTTTTGTCCTTGTGTGGTTCACGTTTGTAGTGAACCAGTTTAGTTACCTTTGACTTTGTTTTAAATTCCTGCGCGCATTCGTGACATTCAGTCTTTCCCGCGATACAGTATGGCTGAGGTCATACTCATTGACCATATGGTCCTTGTGGTGCTAGGTTCGGAGACTTGGGGGCTATCAACAGCGTGCACGGCCTCTTACATCATCGGCATATTGAAGCCATCAGTGTCGTAACTATGTCGCAAACCTGCACTTCAGGATTTTGTATCAGGTTAAGAGTGATTTCATTCTCCGGTTAAAGCATAATATACCTCAGAACTCCAAACCCTGTCGTAGCTACTACTTAAGGCCCCTGTAGATAGATGTTGAGGTGGTTAATGTAGAGGCCCTAGTGATTGGCAACACTGGTCCTTATGTTTCCGATTAAAGTTCTTGTCTAATGTACCCCAAACCCTACTCCATTAATTAGTGCCCCTACATAAAACCGCCCTAAGATAACCCTTGCTGGAACCCTATTCTAACTGTTCTCTGCTATTTCAGGCCCCTTTTGTTCAGAGCGGATCCTGACCTTCGGGTATCCATCAACTAGGGAATATACCTTAAATCATCTTAGGGATCCTATTATAACTTAAGGGATATGCCCTAAGTAAGGGATATTTCAAGGTCTGGGGGGATCGAGCCTTCTCTAGGTCTCTGCGCTTTCCGGGCTCCTGGACACTGGCTCTGGCAGTCGGCCTCGTGGTGCGCCCATGGAAGTCCGATTAGAGTAGGTAACCGTTAAGCTTTTTGGGAAACCATAACCCATGGATTTACTGTTTATAAGGTTTAAAATCCAATATCATGGCGTTTAACCTTTCTGGGGTACTAGAATCCTTATACACAATCCCAATATACTCCCAAAGGTTAACCTTTAGCTCCCCAGCATACTGTGCCTTTACTTACCTTTTTCTATGCCTTTGCAGTTCAAGTTCAAAGCACTACAGCTTTCTTCGCTTTTCCGTGCCTTTGTTTTGCTTTTTTTCCTTCACCTATGATCTACCGTTCTTTCTACGAAAACAAGGTCCCAATCAGGTTTGGGTTTCAGAGTTGTAGGTTTTGTTGGGCCTAAGGCTCAAGGTTTCGGTCTTTAACACACAGTCTCGAAAAATAGTGTACATGTAGTCTTCCTTGCATCACGTCTGAAGGGCGTGAATTCCCGAAAAGTCGCTGCTCCGGGGCTTGCCGGGGTGTTGGTGCTAGACTTGCAGGCAGCATAGATGAAAGAATGAAAGTAATCATGGGTTGTTCAATTTTGCTTGCGCAAGTCCGATGCCAGGTTCAAGCAAGCATTGAGCTGCGCGCGATCCCAAACTCAAGCCAGCGGGAATACCACCCCAAGCCTAAACCACCACCCAGAACTAGAGTTTAGGTTGGATTTTGCCTCCACTCTGTAAAAGTTGAATGATATTGCTACTTGTAATATAGGCATATCAGGCCACTCAATAGTAGCCCTATTAAGCATGGTTACTGTATGGGGGGCCAGTGCCCAAGGTTTAAGGTTTAGGTGCTAGTTGCATGATAAGCTGGACTGCAAAGCCCTTGCCAGGTGCTTACGGTGCAGAGCGACTGGCTCGTGTCGAGCCAGGATGAGGCGGGTCCGGTGGGAATTGATATGAGCTATAGTCTAAACTCCTAGTATCCCTCTAAATATCTCCTATAGTAGTCTCCTATATAATCCCTGTTGTAACCCCCCATTACGGAGTTTAGACTATAGCTCATATATATGTAATGTATGTATCAAAAGGTATTGGAACTTATGTGCCTGAATAGTTAGAGGGGTCCTTTGAAAGGGTCCTTAAAGAGGGTTCTATAAGGGTTACTACAACGGGGGTATTTTGGGGGTTTAGTATAGGGGCCTAAATAATTACCAATACTATTTTTTTTTTGGGGGGGGGGGTTCCTTATTATCATTGTTAATTTTCGTATAATGGGCCCCAAAACCCATCTAGTTATTAAACCAGAGACCTGCGCAAGGAGGCCCAAAGTACACAGCCGACCCGCTTACCTTTTCAGCCAAACTCGCTCATGCAAATCTGGTGTGAGTATGTGTAATTCAAAACACGTCCCCCAAAGCCCCAAAAGCCCGAACACTGTAATCCAACCCCCCCAATCCCTGAATCCTGATGCCCTTGACCCTCAACCCTTACAGAACCTTCATTCAAGATCCCTGAAGAACACCATTAACCCTCCTGCCGTATCTCAGTCGTCAGAGGTGGCCACGGTGCAGCTAGATGGTCGCAAGCGCGCCATCGACATGCAGGCCGCTGCAAAAAGAGCAACTATTTAAGTGCTAGGTTTTTAGGGTTTAGGCTACAATGATGACAAGCTTAAGATGAGTAGAGTGGCTGGAGCGTAGTTGCAGCAGCTCTAAGCATTAGAGGTGCGATCAATAGAGCAAGGAGCGAATATTGAGGAAGTTGCGCTGCAGCGATCTTGCCGATCTGAAAACTGTTTCAACCTTCGCTTAGAATCTCTGTACACCCTCAGCCCCATTTAGCCTCGACCACCCCAAAGCCTAAACCCCACTCGAAATTCCTCGCCCGGTCTCATGGACCGAAGATACCTGGCACCCTCTGCACCACTGCCTGAAACGATGGGGGGCGCCTGTGGGGAATGGTCGGTGGAAGACTGGGTTCTTGTTAAGGGTAGCAACGGTAACTTAGCATAATAAGGATTTATGGTAGATAACACAGCTCCTTTCTTGTGGTAACTTAAATTAAACCAACCCTAAACCCTAATCCCTAAACCGCTAAACCCCCTAACAAGAACCCAGAAGGGTGGGATGGGAAGCCCTCAGTCGGAGCTGCGGGGAACCTCTCTGGAGCCTAGGAGCACCCTTTCACGGGCCTTAATAATGAGAATAGGGTTGCTTTAAAGGGTTCCTTTTATAGGAGTCGATAAGGATTCCGATAAGGGATACTAGAGGTGTACGATAATATAGGGGCCTTAATGAAGGAGTCGATAATGAGGATTACTATGAGGGATACTATAGGTGTACTATAATATAGGGGCCTTAATGATTAGAGTAGGGTTTTGGGGTCTACTATACTACACTATAGTTACAATAAGGAACCCCAAAATAGTATTGGTAATAATCATGTAGGCCTCTACGTTACTTTTGACAACTCGTGAGAGCATGCTGTTTGAGGGCGAGTGCAGTGTGGCCCAAAAGAAGAAGGACTCAATGGGATAGGCACTGGGAGTGTGGGGTGATACTTACACATGGCGATGTAAAGCGGCCTTACACATCGCCGGCTCTGAGCCAATCGTAGACCCTGAGCTGTCAAAGTCTGTAATCTTAAAGCTTAAAAACCTTTAAACCCCAAGCCTTAAACCTCAGCCCTAAACCCCGAACCTTTAACACTATCTCCCGATCTTAAAGCTTAAAGCCCTCAGCAAATGTTCAAACCCTCCGCATCTTGAATCCTCCTAAACCCTAACCCTGAATCCCACGCCTCGAGCCCGAAAAACACTAAAGCACCTGAACCCTAAAGCCTTAAAACCCCGCAGCCCTACACCTGAATTCCAAAAGAATCCCCGTCTAGAACCCTTAAAAAGCAACCCGCGTAGCCTTACAGAAACCCTGAATCTTAAATCCTAAATCCTAAACCCTAAACCTTAAACCTAAACCCTAACCCGTAAGCCACGGTTAAGGTTTAGGGTTTAGGGTTTAGGGTCCTTTTTTCGAGGCCCGGCTAATGTTGGCCTTCGGCTGGGCGCCGCTGGGCGCCTCGGTGCTCCTGGTGGCCAATGCAGCTACTGGGTCCGAAGAGTGGGAAGTTTCTGGTTTAGGCTTTAGGGTTTAGGGATACAAGTTCGGGTTTAGGCTTTAGGGTTTAGGGATATAAGTTCGGGTTTAGGCTTTAGGGTTTAGGGATATAAGTTCGGGTTTAGGCTTTAGGGTTTAGGGATATAAGTTCGGGTTTAGGCTTTAGGGTTTAGGGATATAAGTTCGGGTTTAGGCTTTAGGGTTTAGGGATATAAGTTCGGGTTTAGGCTTTAGGGTTTAGGGATACAAGTTCGGGTTTAGGCTTTAGGGTTTAGGCATATAAGTTCGGGTTTAGGCTTTAGGGTTTAGGGATATAAGTTCGGGTTTAGGCTTTAGGGTTTAGGGATATAAGTTCGGGGTTAGGCTTTAGGGTTTAGGGATATAAGTTCGAAGTTCGGGTTTAGGCTTTAGGGTTTAGGGATATAAGTTCGGGTTTAGGCTTTAGGGAAGTTTCTGCAAGGGTTGCTTTAAAGCTTCCTTGAAGGTTCTAGAGAAGGAAGTTCGTGTACAGAGACTCCGCGAGTCTTAGGGTTTGGTAGAGAGTTTGGGGCATTGGGCTTAGGATTTAGGGTATCCAAAAAAGAGGGTTTAAAAAAAAAGAGGGTTTTTAAAAACCCTCTTCGGATTTAGGGTATCGTGTTATCTGCGGTTTAGAGTGCAGGGGGTTGGGGTGTCGGAGCGAGATCCAGAGTGTGGTTTATGGTTCCGGACTTCTTCATAAGGACCCTCAGGGGGTGGGGGGGGGAAGGGGGTAGGGGGCTTTAATGCCTCTAATAAGGACCTAATAAGGCCTATTTCTTCAGGTTGGGTTTTCAGGATCTCGAAGCCGCGACCCGGTACAGGCCTTCACCTAAGTGCGGTTCGAAGCTTCGAGCGCATGGTACTGTAGCACTCTTCCTGTAAGAGCACTTTATACCGGGTTCTTTTAGGGTATCCTTGAAGGGTATAAGTGCTAGGCGTCCCCTTTTGCAGACCAAAGCCCTGGCTTTTGATCCCGAGCAGCACGAATAGTCTGTTGAATATTGTAATGCAGCTTATACCCGAAATCCTTAAACCTGAAGCTTCAACCTGAGGAAAGCACGATGCTGAAGGTCATGGCTGGCCATTGGCTTTGGGGCACCATAGGCTGGTTAGAACTCTTCAGCACCTGTGTAGCACGGACACTAAGAAGGTCCCAGTAGACAGACGCACAGAAAGACAGACGCACGGAGAGAGTGAGAGAGACGCACACAAAATGAAAAGCATGTTATTCACGTTATTCTGATTATATCTTGAGTTGTCGTTTGGCTGTGCTTGGTCTTGAAATCCGGAGTCGTGGGCTTAAGCATAAACTGTAGCTTCGAGCTGTTGCGAGGCAATGTATCAGCGTCCTAAGCGTGACATTGGACTAGAGTCCCAAGATCTTCCAGAGCCTAGGGGATTCAAGCTGCAGACACCCTTATCGCTGTGTGGTGGCGAACATGATTCCTTGCGGCTTCGCATAGACAATTCGCATTCGTCAGGCAGTTGCACGACGGAGAGGGCTGCAACTACAGCATGTCATGTCCAGGTGTACGTATTGTAAGAGCCATCAGCAATGGTAGTTGCCGTGCCGTATTTCAGCCTATTTGTGCATGAGTCTGTGTGGAGCCAAAACCGCGCAATCTTTGTGTTAGATTTTGGCCTCGATTAATCATGAACGAAGTTTCGCAGCAGTTTGTTCTAGATTCTAGATGTGCCAGACCTACTGCTGATGCCACAGCATGCCGCGTACTTTGCAGTAGTAGCTGGGGTTAACAGCTTTGGAGATTCTCGCCCACATGCAATTTGCCTGGATGTGGTTACGGTTGCTTTGGGGGGTTGTTGTGGTTGTCGTTGTCGTTGTGATTGTGGTTGTTTTGGTTGTTGTCTTTGTTGTTGTGGTTGTTGTGGTTGTTGCTGCTGCTGCTGCTGTTGATGTTGCTGTCGCTGCTGCTGTGGCTGCCGCTGCTGCTGCTGCGGCGGCTGCTGCTGCTACCTGCTACCACCGCTACCGCAACGGCACTTGCCATTGCTATGGGATCCGTGATCTCAGACCGCCTAAGTCAGTCGAACACGCAGGGTCACAGCTGTCCTTGCCAATGCTCCTGGTGCACAACGTGCTGTTCGTGGCCGCTCGCCGGAGGGATCTTCAATTACTAGAGCGGCCTAAATTTTTACTAACAATACTATTTTGGGGGTTCCTTATTATACCTAAGCATAATGGGCCTCCTCACTCTATTCTTCTTATTAAGCCCCCTACATTACAACCTAACCCTAGAGTCAGAGGGATGCAAACTTGCGATGGTGTGCTTGGCACACCTGCAGTGTTTGGATGTCAAGCAGGGCAATGTTATTCACGCTATGAGTCGAATCAGCAAGCAGTGGTGTATATTCAAAAGCAGGCTGTGCATACGATTACTTCTGCATGAAGCGAAAGTACTCTGCATAATTACTGAGAGTATCCCCTTGTCGTCCCTGTACAATTGTACTTATACCGTTAGTACTGCTGCAACCGCATGTGTTATATACTAAGCCCCCCCTTAAGCCCCAAACCTTGAACCCTAAGCCCTTGTAGAAGTCGTCGAAGCTTTCAGCTGAGGTCATTGAGGGGGCGGCGCTTCCTGGGCCCTCCTGGGATTACCCCTTCTCGCAGCTGCGGCCTGCAAACTGTGCAGTGAACTGTGCCGGAGGTTTAGGATAGTGAGAGTCTAGGGCCATGCAGAGTTTAGGTTTGGGGTTCTGAGATGAGCACCAGTCTAAGTAGGAAGCATCATGCTGAGGTACATGATCTTCTTCTCGCTGTTGCTGGTTGCGCCTCGGAAGGCACTTTTCGGCCAGGCGGGTCAAACCCGGGGCAAGAATATAGGGGTAATAATTACCTATACTATTCTGGGGGCTCCTCAATATATTCATAGAGATGGGCACCAGAACCCTAATCTAATTATTAAGGCCCCTACATTACCCTGTTGGCCAAGCCATGCATCGGCAGAAGGCAGTCGTCGGCCTGAGCTGCCAGGAACGTCGTCATTGCGGCCGCTTATGTCGCTGCATGCCTATATACTGCTACGTCTCTTACGAAGTGTCTCAATATAGGGGCCTAAAAAATTACCTATACTATTTTGGGGGGTTCCTCATTGTATTTATACCTAGTATATTAAAACCCCCCCAAACCCTATTCTAATTATTAAGGCCTCTATACTACCTTGCTGTTCTTCGAAGCTTCCCCTCCCTCCCGAAGATCTGAATCTGGCAGAGCCCCAGGCGCTCTGTGCCCTTTAGAAACCTGAGTAAGGGTTTAGGGGTTTAGGGTTTAGGGTTTTAGGATTAATGGTTCAGGGTTTAGGGTTTATATGAGCCCCAGGTGCTCTGTGCTTCCTGGCTGCTCTCCGCCATGCTGCAGCTGCTGTTTCTGGGTCCAGCATCACGGCCAAGAAAGCTAGGGTTTAGGGGTTAGGGTCCAGCATCACGGCAAAGAAAGCTTGAGTCCATCTTTTTGAGCCCTAAATCCTAGGCACTAGTCAATCTCCACGAGTTCCGAAGAGAAGGGGAAGCTAAAATCTGATCGGGTTCGTGGGCGTCAAAGCCCGGAAGCCGCAGACCCAAAACCAAGTACCGAAACAACCAGTGGAGCCAGAACAGCAATATCATCGACTGCGAGACGCCCCCAAACCCTAAAGCGTGCAATAAAACACTGTTCCCTACAACCTAAATCAGCTGAATGCTCTGCAAACATATGTTGCGAACATGGGAATCCCAGAAAATGAGAGACGGTAGCGCAGACCTCGAAGAATAGGATCCCATATATACTGAAAGGCCCCTCCTTTGGGCCCCCCCTATTTCTGAACAGCCCCCTATCAGGTCCAGGAGCTGCTGTGGAGGTGGCTCTGAAGGTTGTTCATAAGGTTGCTGAAAAAGGTATGACAGCCTCTGAGTGGGGAGTTGGTGGTTTGGGTGTAGGGTTTGGGTCAGGGTTTCGGATGTGTGGCTTTGGGTTTCGCGCTTGGGGCTTTAAGGGCTTGGGGTCTGGAGTCTGGGATTGCGGATGTGAGGTATGGGTTCTTTACCCCAAGCCCAAAGCCCTAAACCCCATACCTTAAACTTTCCTAAACCGCTTGGTCGTGCGACCGAGAGCATCCCCTAGAGTCCCATCACAGTCATAGTGTACACCAAAGCCCTATTCTGTTCTTGAAGCTCCTTGAGTCCTGACAGCATTGCTTTACAAATCCATTCTACTTGTTGGGCCCCTCAATCTGAGCGCTTCAGAGTAGAACTTACTTATGTGCTTTTGGAGGCCGATGGCATGGGCCGATGAGTAGAGAGCTTCTGAGTCGGAACGATGATGTGGGTATGGGTACTCGCAGGGTTCTACGGGCATCTTAGGGTTATTGAGTTAGATCTTAGGCATCAGTGCTGCGAGTTACTTTTGTTATTGTATGTTGATGTCATCGTGAGTGGCAAAGTTTTTTTAGCAATTTCTTGGCAACTTACAAGTCACGGCAGGAGCGAATGTGTAAAGGCAAAAAGGCCCTCGTGTCAAGAGCTTTAATTTTAAGATGGGTTGGAATATCACCAGTGCCATTTCCTGCATGCTGTCAACGATACCCGCATCGCACACGAGTTTTCAGAGTTGCGTGCAAAGATCGCGCGGAGACAGCGTCGCTCTGGAAAATGGCTTTGAGTGCAACCAATGTCGTTGATTTTTTGCATGGAGTTCATGATGGCCCATGTTCATCAATCTAGCTTGGAGCCTTCTTCTGCCAGCCAGTCTCCACTTCCTATATGCCGCTGCCATTGCAGTTGTACAACTGTGAAGGGCTCGAACAAGAAAAGCCATCACGAAGGTCATTCGCCTGACTGGACAGCCGCGGGCTCGGGCTTGTTGTAATGTATCTGTTGGGCAGGCTGAACGTGTTGTGCCTATCTGCTGCAGTGCGTCATCATCTTTGCATCGCGTGCCGTGCGCTTTGTGGTTAATTAGCACGCTCTTGCTGTCGAGAACGCACCACACCGACCACGCCATTGCACCGTTGGCACTGCCGTTTATGGCGCAAGCCTGAAGAGCGAAACAGACCTGGAAGCACCAAAAGTAAAAGCCTCAAGCCCCAACAGATATGATGAACATACTGTATCATATGACCATCTGAAACATGGACAACCACCCCAAGAAGGAACCATAGGACAATAAGTATAACCTATACGCCAACTTTTGCCCTAAACCCAACACCACGCAAAGCTGGCTAAGGAAACATGGAGGGCGTATGCTTGGGGAAGTGCCTTCCTGGCGGGGCACGCGACAGGCGACCGATAAACAGGCACACAGGGTTATATTATATTGGGTTTAGGCTTTAGGGGCCCGGGGGGGAGGGGGGGAATTCGGAGAATGTGGGTTGGGGCTCATTAACTTGAGCCAAGACCCTTATTCTTTCAGGGTTTTATACCTGCGGTTGATAACAGATGTCTCTAGGGCATTCTATTCACCCTGCTCCGAATCCTCAGTTCTGTAGTGTTGGTTTTCATCTGCGCCCAGCAGTCCCAAACATGGAGAGGGGCTCGAATGGCAGTTGTTGGTGACATCACTAACCTGGACGGCATGGATCTTCCATCGCATATATTGCAGCACACACAGTACTGTACTAGAGTCTTCGGAGGTCAATATCATCATGTCTACCAGCTTTGCCGGAAGGAAATATGGACCCGAAGCAGATGAAGAGATCGATCACCTTCGTGAGCAAGTCAGGCGCGAGCGAATTCGAGCTTGAGTTCAGGGTTGTGTGAGCAAATGCGGCCATGATGTGAAAGCAGGACAGCTCTGTTAGCCCGTTTGGTGGGCGCAGTGATGGCTTAATGGACGCCGTAAGGGGTGGTCTTGACAAGCACTTTGGTCACATGCAGCAACCGCAGCTGCGGCTGCATGTCCAGCGTCCAGCTTACCATAACCCTCAATCCTGAACCCTAAACCCAAAACCATATTCCGGACACCAACTTTGGCAGATGAAAAAAGACGTTCCAAAAAAACCACGAAGTGGAGGCCTGAGGCATAAGGAATTTCGGATATAATCCCGCAGGCTTCCTTCTGACAGCTGTATTCTGCAATATATCCAAGACCGCCCAACTACCCAATCCCTAAACCCTGAAGCCTAAACCCTAAACCCTACACCGCTTGCTACAAATCAAATGGGAGTTTCCGAAAATTAGGGGTACCCTATTTTGGGGTCCTTATAATAAGGATCCTACTATTTAGGGTACTATATTAGGGTCCCCCTAGTTTCGGAAACTCTGCACCCTAAATCCTTTAGACCCCTTAAAGGAACCCCTATAGTACCCGTTAAAGGAACCCTTATTAGGGTCCCCTATTTTCGGGAACCCCCCATTTGGGCCCCTATAATAGAACCCTACCAGAGATCCCTTACAGACCCCTTTAAGGATTCCTTCAAAAGGAACCCTACTCCATTGTAGTTCCTTTTTGGGGTTACCTTATAGGATCCTAATTATATATTTGGTTAAGCCAAAAAAAGGAACTACAATGGAGACTATAGGTAGGTAATGATTGCAAACCCATGGCCAGGGCTCTGACGGATGCAAACTTGGCCCTGCGGCGGGAGGTTGCGGTGCGCAGCCACTGCCTCCGGGTTCAGGGAAGGAGAGCGGTAGATCCTTTTATTAGGGGTACTATAATAGGGTTCCTTAGGGGGGATATTGGGGTACTATAATAGGGTTCCTTAGGGGGGATATTGGGGTACTATAATAGGGTTCCTTAGGGGGGATATTGGGGTACTATAATGGTCAGGAGTTCAGGGTCGTTCGAAGCTGGGCTGTCTCCTCAGTTCCGCCGGTTACCAGCTAGTTGCAAAGGACCAAGTTTCAGGCAATGTTGTCCAGCTGTGATCCCTTGAGCTGCGGCTGGGTGCGGCAAGGGACAGTTGGATAGCAGGTTGGGCAGGACGCTGTTCGATGACTTTCCAAGGCAGCAGCAGCGCTTCAGTTTGTACTATACAAAAGATGTGAAGCTTCTTCACCGAGGCCCCTCGCCCGTTCAATCTACCGGTTAGTTACAAGAATCTAGAACTGAAATGTCCGGCTCCCGACCACATCTGCAGGTGTTGTGTGATTAGAATAGGAGGGACTATAAGGGAATGACCTCATTAAAAATATTATGGGGGTTTCGGAAAATAGGGGACCCTAATATAGTACCTTAAATGGTGGGACCCTTATTATAAGGACCCCCAAATAAGGCACCCCTGTTTTCGGAAGCTCCCCAAATGCAGGAATTTTTGTTGAGCCGTGCTTTGAGGTGGGCTGAAGGATGACCCGGGCCTTTAGGATGACAAGAATCGGGTACATTTACCACAGCTATATACGGACCATAAGCGAATGTTATTGCTATATAGGGACTAGCAGGGAAAAGTCTACCATACTCATATGGGGCTGTTAGGGAGTTGGATTATCACTACGTGCAGCTCTCGTCCCAGCTTTCAAGTTCGGTGCCGTGCGGTCCGACGTGGCCATTGGCACGAAAGCATCCTACGCAGACTCAGGTAAAAATCTCTGGTATATGGTTTAAAGGTCTATGGGTTTGGGTGTCCTTATGACAAGTGAACTTTGGCTTGAAAGGTAATTACTGTTGAGCCATTGAGGGTACATCTGAGCAAACAATCGGATTAATCAATGCACATAACCCTTAGTACCAGAGCATATGTCTGCAGGACTCTATCAACGTTTTTGCGCCGGTGTGCCTTTTGAATGCGGTCACACTGTTTCAGTGTTGTAGAGCCCCATGGACATTTCATAAAGTCCCCTGACTGTGTGTGCCGCCATGGGCTGTGCCGGGACGGATGCGAGCACAATTCTGCGATCCTCGCTGATGGAAGCCACAGCATGCCACAAAGTTGAAGCAGTTGATGCCAGGATAGCCCTAAACCCTAAACCCTGGCTTCAAGGATTGTGCTTGAGTGTTTTAGGGCTCAGAGCCCCGAGCTATAAATGTAACTTACAAACTTGATGTATGATGAGACAGCAACCTTCGATGCAGCACCAAGATGCTGCAGATAATGATCTGCTCTTATGCTGAAGACACGGACCCAGATTGTAAATACAGAAGGCTAGAATTGGACGAAGGCCCCTCAGAGCCTGCTCGTAGCCGAGGTGATGCTCAATGCAGCTGGGCAAAGGCGGGACCATATCCCGGTATATGATCTTAAGTATCTGGTTTGCATGGGTACAAAAATAAGCGACGCACGCAGTCACACAGTCAATTTAGTACGTCGATATTCGCGAATCACATACGGCTAACACAATACTCGGCATTCTGCCGGCCAGGAAGCTACGGATGCCTACACTGCTTGCCTAGCCTTGCGCAGCTTGCAGCGGCAATCGGCATGGCAGGAGCCTGCAGTCACGTTTATGGTAGACTTGGAGGGGTTCATGGGTAATTAGAAGTGGGGTTATAAGTAGGGTAACTATACCTATAGCTCATATTACTTGTAGGGGACTTCTACCCCCACTTACAACTACCCATGAACCTCCAAGTAGGTTTTAGGTTCAGGTTTAGGATGTTGCCCAAACACAGTCACCACAAATCACAATCGGCATAAAATGAAGCTACCGTCAAGAGACATGTTGCTGTTGCTTTGCTTGTGGCTTCCTGGCCTCTTCTGCTTGTTGTCTTCGGGCTCCCACCCAAGCTTCTCGCCAAAACCTCCACCCACCACACGTGCCTGCACTGGCCCGCTGCCTAGGGGAACACCAACACCTGAAACGGAGGTCGGAAGACTTAGTGACGGCCTCACCTCAGAGTCCCTTCTATACTTGCAGTCATAATTTTCGCGTACTATGACCCCGAAGCCCTATTCTGGTGGTTCAGGCCCCGAAGCCCTATTCTGGTGGTTCAGGCCCCTACATAAGATGGCCGTCATGAAAGGTTTTATCGAGCCCTTATGGACGCACAGTGATTCATAAGTACATACACGCATGCAAACGTACATACCTATCTGCAGACCCACATAATTACACAATTATGTAAATGGTGCATACTCTTTGTCTTATCTTGTGTCGGTAGTCATTCGATACTGAAGTCATTTCGCAAAGCTGAAGTCATTTCGCAAAGCAGAATCCTACACCCTGGGCAGGAGGCAATATCGCTTTTTACAGCAATTGATCGGCGGGCTGTTGAGATAAACGAGTATGTCTGCACTGCAGCCGTTACTTCTTGTGGGCTGCCTGGCCTGTCGAAAGCAACATGGTTTCAGGGTTTTCGGTGAGTTCTTTCAGAGCGCTGCCTTCTGTTAGACGTAAGCATTGCGGGGCTCAGAAGTGCAGGTCATTCGGATGTGCAGGCCCTAGACTCGGGTGAACGGTGTGGTGCTACTGATTGCTCATGCCGTGTTGATTTCGGTGTTGTCTTGTCGAGATGAACACGGCATGAATATGATGCTGCTTCGAGTTGGATATCAATACCCGGACGGGACTTCTGACGACACGTGCAGGGTATGAAAGTAATCATTGCTATCTTAAGGCCAAGAACAGCCCTTGTAGAACTGCACGTGAAATGCAGCACGAAGTGCCCGTCTGCACAATCGTCAACATCTTGAGCGCCATCGTCATCATCAACAACATATTATATTCATCTTTGTCTTCCTCACCGTGGTCACCATCATCCTCAACCGCATCGTCATCATCATCACCATCATCATCACCATCGGCATCGGCATCACAGTCATGAACACCGTCAGGAACACATTCGACCCTGGTGCTTCCGCTCAACCCTGAACCCTCAACCTTCAAGAACCGTGAACTCCCACGTCACTGAGGACGTTCCTAGCGAAAGAACCCGACGCAAGCAACACAGATGCTGTGCCCGTGCGAACCAGACCGATGAAACGAAAGGACGGCGAACGCTCAGATTGCACACGATCCGAATTTACGAGCCGTCAGCCGCAGCTCAGGAAAGGGCTTCAGTGGGCCTTGGCCGAGCAGATCCTTAGCTCACTGCCTCGACGCCGCCTCGAGCCTTGCCTGTGTTGTTTGAGTTATTGGCAGCGCGGCGGCTATGATTACGGCAATCGTATGACCATGTAGTGAATGTCGTGGTGATGGTGCTGGAGGTGGTATTGCTGGTCGGAGTAGTAACTATCTTGGTGGTGGTGGTAGGTCGTCGTCACGGTCGAGGTGTCGGGGATGTCGAGGTCATGGTTCCAGGCATCATGAAAGCCCGAACGTTGTGGAAGAAATGGAGGGAGTGATGTTCCACAGCTGACTCACCAGGCCGCACTATAAGGGTTTCTTCGAGGGTTACTGTAAGGGTTTCTTTAGCACTATAAAGCTGTTACAAGTGTAAGTTGCCAGAAGGTCCCCCTACCCTAAACCCAACGTCTTAGACCTTAACCTTCAGCCCTATAAACCTTAAGCCCGTACTGTAGGGGCCTTAACCATCACCTATACTTTCCTGGGGGTTCCTTCTTATAATTATAGTATAACATACCCCAAAACCCTATTCAAATCATTAAGGCCCAAATTAAGGCCCCTATATAACAAGCCCTTGAGGTTCCAGACGGCGTTCTGCACAGCGCCGCTATGGCTGCCGGGGCTCCGTGGCCTAGGGCCGCGAAGCTGCTTCAGGCGACACAGGCCGCACAGGCCATCTGGGTGGTTGAGGTTTAGGGTTACTTGGAGGTTCATGGGTAGTTATACGTGGGGTTATACGTAGGATAACTATACCGATAACTCATCTTAGGGTACTTATAACCCTACTTATCCATGAACTTCCAAGTAGGGGTGTTTTCCTATGACTTTGCTGCTCTAAACTAGTTGGATCCTCAAAGTACCAGGCTTCCCAAGAAGGAGCCCATCAGTTTCTGAAAGCCATGCTGTGTGCAGGTGCAAAGCGACGTGGTGACCTGGAGTGCAGCGATCACTTCTGCCGAGAAGGGAGGGCCGAGGAATGCCGAAAGCCTTGCATCGGAGTGGGGGTTTGGGGTTTAGGGTCTAGGGTTATCATCACAACAGCTAATACAAGCAAGTGCAGCAGTCATGATCAGACTTCGAAGTGACTATGCCCATAACCGTAGCAGCAAACAATATAGCTCATTGATGATGATGAAGATGGATAGATGGGTAGATAGATAGTCAGTTTGCTCGTTCGTTCGTTAGTTAGTTATCATTTCCTTCCCCGTAAGAAGAAGGTCACTGCAGAGTGGTCGCAACACTTCTCTCATCGGCACACTTGCTGAATCTGCAGTAGAGTGGACTGCAAGCAATACCCCGTAAATCCTAAACCCAAAGCCTCCATGAACCCTAAACCCTAAACCCTAAGCCTGAAGCCCTAAGTCCCAAGCCCTCGGCCTCGCTCAGAAGGAGTTTCGAATCGCAAAACACTGAACTTGAGACCCAGGAGTTGGACGACGTCTCTACGGCATCTCTCCGCCATGGAGGCCTGTAACGGTTACTACAGGGCTTCAGGCAGAAGTAGCATAGCATCCGCTTATAGGCCCTAAATTTTGATTCTCTCCCTGCGAGAGTGCATTCTGATGGTGGTTGATGGTGAATCCAAGATCTCTCTTTCTTGGAGGTCGGGCGCCAAAGCAAACCTCCGTTTCAAGTCTCCTTCCTACAGTCCCGAACCCGAAGCTCCAAAATCTTCAATCTTGAAGACCCAAATATGAGAGCCTGATTACCAAACCTTGGGTCTTTACTAGGGCTCTTTATGTGGAGCCTAATATGTGGGACTTTTGGGGGAGGGTTTCTTAAACAGCTTCCTGCACTAACGCTTATCTCCAACACCCGAGAATCCCTCTTCTGGCAACCTCCCTTCCCAGGCCAAGGAGGTGCAGCCCAATGTGGTGAGCTTCGGTGCCTGCATTAGCGCACTCCGAGAGGACCCTGGGATCCAGGTTGCTCTTGGTGGGTTTAGGTCAAGTTGTGGGGTTTAGGATTTAAGTCAGGGTCCTTTATCGCAGTGGTACGGATCCCACTATTCAGGATTGTGTTTTCGGGTCCATTGTTTTCCGCAACCTCCACCTGCTTCGCAGGGCTACAAAGCCATGGCTCTTTAGGTACCACTTCCGCAAGAACGTGTAAGTTCTATTTTGTGCCTCGTGGAGCATGTCGAAGTGTCCGGAGTCGTCACAGGTCGCGTGCCGCTCCTGATGCTGAACATTGTAGGAAATCGCCCTCGATCTGGATAGCCGGAATCTCTTTGGCAGAATCCCTTGCTTGCAAGTCCTAAACCTTGAACCCAAAGCCCTTTGCACACACATGTTCGGTAGGAGATCGGAGTGTGGCAGCAAGCTATCTCCTTGTTGGAAGCAATCCCAGCTGCCAACGAGACGCTTCGGCTGCAGAGAAGCTTCTTCAGACAAACGGCAGCGGTTCGAGTTTGTGTCGGTCTTGTATGAAATCGAAGCATGGCAGATTGCTTCCCAATATTATTCCTTACGATTTTTCAACATCATAATCATCATCCGTCTGTCGTACTCCCCAAAACCCTATTCAAATAAATATGCAAATCTACCACTACGGTTTCTGCTTCCTGGACCCTGTCGTCGCCACTCCGCAGCCAGGCCGACAGGATCTGACTCGCAGTCCGAAACCCTAGACGGCTCTCTCTGTTCTCTCTCTCTCTCTCTCTCACTCTGTCTCTCTATCTCCCTCTCCATATATATATATGCATATTATAAATATATATATATATATACACATAATTATACATACATACATATATATATACATATCGATACCAAACCCTAAGCCCTACACCCTAAGACCCCTAAACCGCTCAGTGCCGGTGACGCTGAGGGTTTCAGTGAATGCTGCCATTGCCGCATGCGCCCGTTCCGGGGAGAACCGTGGCAGCACGCAAGCTCGCTTGGAGCACGGGACTGCTTTGTCAGAGACCTCCTGGACCCTAAATCTCTGGACGAGACCGTGAGCTTGGGCCCCGAAGTTCTAAACCCCTATCTCTAAACCCCAAAGAAACCCAAGATGCGTTTCCTGCGATTAAGGCTCGAGTCCTGTTTTGGCTCAGGTGGGTGGCTGCGCTTTGCTTGCTCAACTCTCTGACGGACCGCTTTCTCCGTGCCGATGCAGTCAGCTTCAGCTACTCGGCTTCGTGTTTGGGGATTCCACACCCTCAACCCTAAGGTCCTAAATCCCTAAGCCCTAAACCCTCAAATTAGGAGGCGACGAACGATTTGGGTTCCAAGGCTTCCGGGGTGGGTGGTGGCTTTGTGGCTCATGGGATCAATTTCTGGGGCAAATTTTCAGGGATTGCTCCTAGAGCTCTACCCCAACCTGCATGCCCAAACCCTATACCGCAAAACCCTCGTTCAACGCCGAATCGTATGGATTCGGGGGCCTCGAATTTAACTGCAAGACCGAACTCCACAAAGCCGGCAATGTCCTGAAGCCCAAAAACGCTGAAATGGGCCGATATCCCTGCACTACTTACAGCGACATCTTTGAACACCTCAACCATACCGTACCTGAAAGGCTCTGCCGTCAGTGCGTGCGAGAACTGCAGCCGCTGGCAGGAAGCGCTGGGGGTGCTTTGGCGGAGTCCCCGCATGATACACTGCCCTAGGCCCCTCGGCCTTAAACCCACGACAAGCCTCCGAAGCATGAAGGCCCGGCAGACCAAGGACAGGTCGAAGCGTTCAGCCCAGCCGTCCTGCAGCCCCGACCGTGGCAGCATCGGAGCCTATAGCTCTGCTGCAGTTCTTGCATAAAAGGTGATGAAGCGTGATGGTTGGTCACCGCTAATGACTAGCACCTCCAAACCGACACACAAGCATAATTCTAGCAGCAGCAACAACAAGAACAACAACAACAAGAGCAACAACAGCAACAACAAGAACATCAACAACAACGACACCACCACCACCACCAACAACAACAACAACAACAACCATAATAGTATTATGTAGCTGCTGGCCGGAGTCAAGAGCTTCAGGTACTAACTACTGAGAGGCACTCAATCCCAGAAGGATCGGTTTCCTCAAGTTTCTTCGGTATGTCAAACGCTTCAGGTATTGAAGAGGATGCAGTCGCTCCGATACCATGAAGATGCCTTCACCTACTCGGCGGCCATGAGCGCCTGCGTCTGGTGACTGAAAACTAGGTTCCTGCCCTTATTAGTTTGGGGTCTCCTTATTAAAAAGTAGGAAAAAGGGTACCCTTACCCTTATTATTATAGAGGGCCTACTCAGGAACCTAGGAAAACATCTTGCTAATGTAGGGGCCTGAATAATTCGAACAGGGTTCCTTTGAAGGGTTCTATAAGGGATCTAGAATAGAGGGGCCTTATTAGTTAGAATAGGGTCTAGGGGTATATTATACCAGAATCATAATAAGCAGCCCCCCAAAACCCTATTCTAATTATCGAGGCCACTGTATTGGCATGGTTCGATGCTAGTACAAGTTTCTGTGGGGATCGTTGAAGTAGAAATAGGTATCACGATGCGATCAACGACAAGATCAGTCATCATGATGAGTGCACCAGCCATAATTATCAGCCACAGTCGTTGCCGTCGTCCCTTCCGCAGATTAGCATCATAGTAACAGGAACGGGAAATCAACAATTGATCGTAGAGTTGCTCTCTTTGATGAAGTCGAAGTGTCAGTCGGTGCCGTAGTCATAGTTGATTGTAGTTAGTGACGATGACCAACACCGGAGTATCATCACCAGCCAGCACCAGCAGCGCCAGCAACAACCATCATCATCATCATCAGTACAGTTAGAAAAGCACGCCGCCCTCACCTGCACTGATCCTGACAAGCCACGCAGTTCCCAGATTGATGACCCTTCGAGGAAGCGCAACTAATAATTAGGGTTGTTTGTATTTGTTAATACATGTGTTTCTCAGCCCCCAGGTGGGCTGTTCTGGGGATCTCTTGTAATCTATCGGTGGCCGAAGATGCCTGCACGCAAGAGGAAAAGGCCGGCAAGTGGGAGGAGGCCCTGTTCCTGATCGCGGCCATGTGCCCTGGCCCTGTTTGGAATCCAGCCACCACAGTTCTTGGTTCATCCAGTTGGTTTTCACAGCAATCCCGACAATCCTGATCTACTGCCGTCTCGGAAAACCCCTCCCCCCCAACCCTCCCGAATTTTGAGGCGGCAACGCTTGGGCTGAAATTGTCGGGGAAGAAGCACGGTTTGAGGTCGTGCAGTCGTCGACTGTAGCTTGGACTCCTGAAGTCTACTCCTCAGAACCGTGAGGCTGCAATCATATCTCGGGAGCTCTCAAGGCATGCTACCTATACTTACCTGCAACATATTGTGTAGATTCTATTTTCCTGCCTTCTGAAGCCCGCAGCTGTACCTACAAGCCTGTACCTACAAGCCTAGATGACTGAGAGGTGTCCATTTCGGGTTGGTGCGCTAGTGTTCTGCTTGTTCACCTGTCGTGTTGGGAACAAGGGTCGTTCTTGAGTTTGGCTTTTGATTGTCTGCCTTTCTGTGATTTTGGCAGGTAAGTGTAGATGCACAAGTACAGATATCTGGGAGGGGATGTGCACATACATAAATGCATACATAAGTACATACGTGCATGTATACATACATACGTACATACGTGCCTACATTAACATCTATCTGTATATACGCCTGTACATACACACACACACACTTCCCGATGTCCTTCTTGTGATGTTATTCTATTCTTGCATAAATGCTCTTTGACTCTCTCTTTCTCGCTCTCTCTCTGTCTCTGCCCCTCTTTCTTTGCTCTCTGTCTTTTCCTTTCTCCCTCCATCTCTCTCACCGCAGAGTGCCTGACATACTCGCACCGAGGTGGTTTTGTCTGGGGCTTCTGTAAAGCAGGACCTTGCAGGAGATGTTTTTCAAACCGCTGTCAGGATCTGTGCTGCAGGGGCCTTAATAATGAGAATAGGTCTCGGGCATATATCATGCTAATAAGGAGCCCCCCAAAACCCTTCCCCTATTCTATTATTAAGGCCCCTATATTACCCTTCTTCGGACTTCCCTCCCCCTCCCGCCTCCCCCTGCAGGTATCTCCATCGCTTGGAAGTCGACACCGTTTGTGCGGCTGCGGCACTTAGTGCCTGCGAGCCACCTGGCAGCTTTGTTGGTTCCAGGCTTCGGCTTCTGGTGGAAAGTTGGTGTATTGCTATTTAAAAACGATGAGTTATTAATATTACTATCATATATTGGTAATATTGTTGTTGTTATTACTATTTTATTTTTATTATGATAATTATGAGTTTCGGGCAGTTGCATGGTAGTGGTTTCGAAACTTAGGTCCGGTGGCTGCAACTTCTGTCACGTGGACTACATGTCCTTCCCCTTCTGCCGAAAACGCCTTTAATGTTTCTTGCCCCTAAACCCTAAATCCTAAATCCTAAACCCTAAATCCTAAACCCTAAACCTAAACCCTAAATCCTAAACCCTAAACCCTAAACCCTAAAATCCTAAACCCTAAACCCTGAACCCTAAATCCTAAACCCTAAACCCTATACCCTAAAATCCTAAAGCCTAAACCCTATACCCTAAAATCCTAAAGCCTAAACCCTATACCCTAAGCAGCAAGAGCAGCAAAGGAAGGGTCAGCAGCGTTCGGCGGCCCTAGGCCTATTCCGGTCCTTGCGGACGGGCGGGTGCCAGCTTGATGCGACTCTTGGTGATGATTATATAGGGGCCTAGATGATTAGCAATATTATTCCGTTATATAGGGGCCTAAATGATTACCAATATATTATTCCTAGGGTTCCTGACTATAGTTATAGTATAACATGCCCCAAAACCCTATCCTGGTTATTAAGGCCCCTGCTTTCAGCCAAACTACTGCTTCCATGTTCAGTCCCGACTGCTTAGTGCAGCAGCTGCTACTTTCGTGTTCCGGTTCAGATAATCAGAAGCCACCAAGTGGTTCAGATGATGTCCAAGTGCTTCTAAGGCAGTGGTCACACAACTTTCGGACGCTTGAAGTAGGAAGCAGACGACAAGACATATATGCAGAGACAGAAGCATGAACATCGACATAGACCTACACAGACCCAGATCATCGACATAGACATAAGCGGAAGCATACACTCGCGTTTTATATAGTAGGTACTAATGTTCTTGCGGTGCCACCGCCCTTCCGAGAGGGAGTTCATCATCATCCTACAGAGTTTTGGTTATAGAGAGTTATACATGGTTTCACCCAGGCCTTATACATGGTTTCACCCAGGCCTTCAACCACCAGCCATAAACCGACTTGCCTTCATGGAGCCCAGTGTGTGTGCTCACAGAAATCATCCCGGAGGAACCTGAGTGCTGTCTACTGCCTCTGAGTCCTGCTGTTTAAGGATGGCCGTATCATTATACTATATGAGCCGCAGCTGTAGCAATAGTAACAGCCATGCCGGCACAGAACCCAAAAAGTGACGACTGCCTACTAGCGTCTAAGCCTAAACTCTAGGTCATAGTGTTACCAGATTGTTTGGGGTTTGAGAGTAACATCATCCAGAGGAGCATCAGTGGAAATGATGGTAGACGGTCATACTACTTGTAGCAACAACAATGCAACACAGCAAGAAGAGCAGCACTACTGTGAGCAGCAGTATCACTGTGGTCTATGATCGAGGTCGCCGATGACATTGTTCATGACATGGCTATGATGTGTGTTTACGCTCGCATAGTACGTAAGTGCCTACTTCACTGCAGTAATTCTAAATGTCCACAGCTCATATACGCCCATCGTCTATGATAATGCCCGGCGTACCGATGTTGGAGTCGAGGCGAACACTAAGTTCTCTAGAGCAGCTAACCGAGCTTTTCGTGCATGCTATAGTGGGTAGGTTTTCTATTTCTGGTAAAGGTCACATGAAAACATCCTCTGAGCTGCAAGGATTGCTTTCCACGCCCCTCGGCATTCGTGCTGTTGTCGCGATGAGGAAGAACATTGGGGATCATCATGCCTCCTTATGTCGGACTCAGCACTGAAGTGGGAGGCGAGGTGATGCATTCTGCAGGGTTTTCCTGAACATTGCTTTTGTAACAGCCTCATGCCGAGAACGAGAAGTGCGCATTCAGAGCCTCCCGAGGCTACCATCAGCGCCTGCGTGACTGGGCCCGATGCGCGCATGCGTGCGCGTATGTATGTATGTATGTATGTAGGCATACGCGCATTTGTTCCTCTCATGCGTGTGCACTTGCTGTTGTATTGCTGTGTTGACAATGGCAGGCTTACAGGCTCAATAGTGTTTCAGTGTCTTATGCATCGTGCTCCTCCTTCTGTTACCTGTTTCGTCACTGACACAGGCGAAAAGCTGAACTTCAGCATTTCATGCATCCAGGCTTCTGTCCTATCGTGAGGAGAAAACCTCGTAGACATAACAAGCATCTCAATAGTGCGTGTTTCACGGCCTTCCTTGCTCGCTAAAACAGGCAAGAGGATTGGCCTCCAGGTAGCCTCATCGGCTTGGGCACAGTAAATCCGAACACGGTGTTCACACCAAAATTTGTCCCCTGGTGCCTGACTATCCAACGCTCAAGGAAAAGGCTGCTGACTGGCTCTGGGCCCTTGAGTTGCTTTCCGAGCGTGACAGGCTGGCTCTGAGCCTGTACTGTGCGCAGACGGTTAAGGCTCTAGGCTTGGATCTCAGGGTGTAGGGTTTAGCTGCTTTCCGACCATGCTTGAGGATGAGCGAGATAATCAGGACGAGTTACTTGCCGTAAGACTAAGAAAGGGGGTCTGCGCCATGACAGCACCAGCAACAAATGATGGTGACATCCAGAACCACAGCAGACGTCGGATACTTGGAACAGTACCAGCAGCGATTTTCAGATCCGTAGCAGACCAGCCATAGCATGTCCTATATACGTTTGTCATTTGTTGCAGTTATTTCTGCTACTTCTGTTGCAGTCTCGAGTTTCGATGCGAGGTCACTAGACTAACGATACCACTGCCACCACGGCTGCTGCTGCTGCTGCCGCTGCTGCTGCTACTGCCACTACGACGACGGCGACGACGACCGCTGCTTCTGCAACACGACGACGACTACGACTACGACTACGACTACGACAACGACTACGACGACTACTACTACTACTACTACTCCTGCTACTACTACTACTACTCCTGCTGCTGCTGCTGCTACTGGCTACTTCTACTTCTTCTTGTACCTACATCCACCGCAGCACGATCAAGCCTTCTGCTTCTTCGCTCTGTCAGTACTGTGGTTCTTGGCAATACTAGTTCCATTTCCATGGCTATCAACGGGCAAAGATTTTTCGCTTCTGCCGCCATCCCAAGGTTTTCTGTTCGGTTTTTGGGGTGTGAGGTGCAACCTGCGTGAAGAGACGTGCAGAGAGGCCCAGAGGCCGGACCTGCATTGAGGAAGTCATCGTCACTTGTTGTGTACTGCCTTAATGCCCTTAGGGTCCAAGTGCCACTATAGTAGGTACTTAGCAGGTATTTGACCCCCGAAGTCTTTGTAGTATAAAGATAGTAAACTGTTGCTTGGACCCTTAGGGTTAATGCATAGTCATGACGGTGTCGTTCAGATTCGATGTCACAGGGTCGTGGGTGATCCCAACCTCCCAAACATTTCCGCGTCGAAGTGCAGAGGGCCCGACTCAGGCTCTGATTTTGGCAGAGCTTGCCACATCTCAGCTTGGTGAAGCATTGTTACCCGAGTAGAACTGCAGTGTAGAGTGGTTCTGCGATAATCCAAGCAGCCTTCATGTGCTTCCTTCTTCAAAGCCTCTGCTGCGAAGGGCTCTCTGCCTGTTGCGCACAGGCGTGGCCCTGTTGGCCTCAGTGCGGCGGTGAGCGCGTGTGAGCCTCCTGGCACCGACATGAGAGTTTTGGTGAGAAGCGGGCTGGTAGTTAAGGGGAATGAGACGACAGAGGACGAGGATCTATTTCCAGACGGCCGCATATGTAGCCAAACAGCCCAAACCAGGGTCTTTGTTTGCATTGTCACAGTGCTCTGAGAAACTGGATTCATTGGGCCTTGCGGGCTGGCGTACACGCAGAGACTTCGACAAAGCGCCTATCACCTGAGTATTGTAGGGGCCTTCATAATTACCTCTGCTATTTTGGGGGGCTCCTTATTATAATTCTAGTATAATGGGACCCAAAACCCTATTCTAATTTATATATATATATATATATTGATTAAGGCCCCTATATTAAGCACAAGATCTTGCCCCACTCAGTGGCATGCGATGCCGAAGCGCTAGCAGCTTCTAGCCGATGCTCACCGAGCCCTCAGAGATGGGTGGTAGTCCGCCACATGGAGTTCACCCGAGCGCAGGGCTAGATTGCTAGATGGGGGTTTCCGAAAATAGGGACCCCAATTAGTAGGATCCTTATTACAAGGACCCCAAAACCCTAATATAGCATGCTAAATTACTCAGTAGGATCCGTATTATAAGGACCCCAAAATAAGGTACCCCTTTTTTCGGAAACTCCCAGATGGCCTGCCCAGGAAGTCGCGGGAATGGCGCGCTGCTTTGCAGCTCCTGGCATCAGCAGAGGACCGCGAAGCTGCTCGGCAGAGGTTTGCTGGCGCCACCTATAGGGTTTAGGGTTTGGTGGTTGAGGGTTTAGGGTTAGGACTAAGGGTTTCGGATTAAGGGTTATGGGTTTACAGTTTAGGGTTTGGTGGTTTAGAGGTTTAGGGTTTACGGTTATAGCCCTTCTCATTCCAAGAGGAGCTTCATCGTAGGCTGCACAAGAATGGTGGAGGGCCAGATCGGGGCTGCAGTTTCCTTTGGTTTGCATGCTACGAGAGGCACTATGCTAGCCATTGCTTGCACTGGTCCCGTGTCTAAGGCGGACTTGGATAGCATCGCATGCAACGCTGCCATCAGCGCTTGCGAGAAGAGTGTGGAGTGGAGGTTGGACTTGTTTCTGCCAGGGTCCCTGCTTGAAGATCGGAATGTCAGACCCTGATTGTTCATGATGACGAATCGACGGAAGAATCGGATTTCAGGCAGATGAACCATGCCCAAAAAAACCTCCCGGCGGGTATCGTCATTGCTTCAGAGACTTCAGTAGCTGCAAGCTGTTAAAGTCAACGCTGTCACTGAAGGTGGGCTGTGTCTCTCCTTGGGGCCATGCAAGTCTCCAGTATCAGACGAGATGAAGTTAGCTTCTTGGCTCTTAGACGGTTTGGGGGTGTAGGGGAGCCATTGTGTTGAGGTCAGTTCCAAGTTTGTGGCCTTGCTGACAGGATTGGCATGAGCAGTTAAAACTTGTGCTGTCATTCACGGATGACTGTGGTGTGGGTTTTCTGATGCATTTGCATTCTCCCCTCTTCCAGCAACTTTCTGAGTCCCATGTCTGTTTAGGAGTCCGTGTGGCCTTATTCAAAGTTGTGTTCTTCAGGCGTCAACATCTGAGGTTGGAAGGACTCACAGCTCTGAAATATTCATCTAAGTCTCGTCGGACCCCACATGGTCGGAGAGTGACGGGTTTCCAAGTATGAGCGTGGGACCAATGCAGGCTTTCTGCCAGCTAATCATACTGGGCGAGTTTACAACCATGACCACCGTCACAACCGGCATTGTCTTCGTCTTTGCATTCGATTTCATTACTGCCGTGATTCTTGATTCAATCGTCAGCAACAGATGTGCAGTAGCATCGAACTTGTTCATGTTAATGTTCAAATTCATGTCAAGCGGTCCGAGTTCCTTAGCACATGTATCCAGAGTGTCGAGCTGCAATGCATCAGGCTGCAATGCAGCCATCAGTGCGTGCAGAGCTCAGATTTTTTCAGGCAGTGTGCCTGCGTATTCGCGACGACGACGACGACCACCACCACCTCGACAACTATCGCTACTGTTACTGCTGCTGCTACACTGCTGCTGCTGCTGCTCCTGCACCTCCTCCTTCTGCTACTTCTGCTACTAACTACGAGTACGTACTGCTGCTACTACTACTACTACTACCACCACCACCACATGCTACTACGACGGCGGCGGCGACGCGCCGAGTAGTTTACAATTGCTGCTGCTTTTGCCGTGAGTGTCGGCATCGTTTGGATCAATCATATCACCAATCATGCCAACAGCAAGGGTTCCTCAAACTCTAAACCCTTAAAGCCTAAGCCCTAAACTAGTCTACTCTTTACTTCCATTGAGGTCTGCCCTGCTAGGACCAAGTACCCTGAGCTGCGGATCTTCCCCTCGGTAAGGGCAAGGTGGATAAACCCTGCGGATATAAGTATATAGGTATCGCCGTAACTCTGCCTATATGTTACATACATACACACATGCATGCATGCATGCATGCATGCATGCATGCATACAAACATACGTATGTGTGTATGTAATTGCATGTGTTTGTATATATATATATATATACACATGTATATGTATATGTATTTATATGTATGTATTTATATGTAGGGGTACGTGTAGGTGCAGGTGTAGGTATGGGTGTGGGTGTGGGCGCAGGTGTAGGTGGAGGTGTGCGTGCGTGCACGTGGCCGTGTATGTGTACATGTGTGTGTGTATGTTCGTGTATGTGTACGTGTATGTGTACGTGCATGTGATGTGTACGTGAATGTGTGTTTGCATACGTACATGTAACCCAAACCCCAGAACCCCAAACCCTGAATCCTGATAGTACTCTGTAGCCTTTAACGAGGTGCGAGACCTGCTCCCAACCTGCCAGCCCTGCCGCTCGCCCAACAAAGAACAAGACCTCGATAAGTACTATCGTAAGGAAAAATGTTAATGTTCATAGTAGTAACATCAACATGTTCAGCATAAATAACATTACTATGGTCATAATGGTAGCATTGCTATGATCGTAGTCGTAACATTAACTATGATGAATGCTCCTTGTGGTTCTGTGGCTTCGTGCTGGCATACTTGAACTGATACTCGGTCTTCCTAACGGGTTTCGGGTTGAGAGTTAGATATCACAAAGGCTGCCGGCTGATGGACCTCAGGTTCAGGCTCTGTCAATAGGCCAGGATGGTTGCAGAGAAGGTGTGTGAGCGAAGACAGTGGAACCTCATGTTTTCAAGGCCCGAACTTTATGAGATCGATCCCCGAAAAGCCCGTCAGTCACAGACATGGAACCCGAGGCCTTCATTTGTTTCAGAGGATTCGCCGGACCCGCCGTGTGCATGTCCGTTGAAGCCAGGTGTTGCAACACTACTTTTAGTTTACAACCCTAACTACTAAACTACTATTGCCCAGAGCAATAGTACGAGTATGACGATGGGTGGGCATAGCAATATCATGTCACTACTGCGACTGTTACAGTTGCATAGAGTTGTCATCAATCACGTGACCATTTTCCTTAAGCGGGAATGCTCGGAATGTCTATCCGCCGTGAACCCTGCTGTGCAGAGCTGGTTAACGGAACCCTAAACCTCCACATGCCAAACCCCTAAACCCAAGACCCAAAACCTTCCAACCGCAGATTGAACTGTTTAAAAAAACGTTTGAATTCAAGCCAGAAGCTCTCAAGCGTGTGCTCTTACCTATCCACTATTGGCTATGTTTGCGGTCATTGCGAAGAAGCTCTAAAGATAGTATTTTTATGACGAAATCCAAAGTAACATGAAATCCTAAACCCTAAACCCTAAACCCTAAATCCTTACGGGCCCCAGAAGCTTTCAGGTGCGAGAACTCCTCGCACTGGCGCTGTGCTCTGGGTCTCGGTCCTGGGACCCAGGAAGGTCCCCCAAGAAAGAGGGCTCTGTATTTATATGGGTGGTTGTCAAAATTAGGGTCCCTTTTAGGGTCCTTACTATAATACGGCACCTACTATTTAGGGTGCCCAACAAGGGGCCCTAATTTTGACAACTACCCATATAGGGCTTCTGGGGCTTGTAGGGTTTGGGAGGGGGGTTTTGGGGAGGCCGACTCTTAGAATATGGATCAGATAGATTGCTTGTTCCCAAATTCTAGAGTCTAGAGCTCAAAGACTAAATGCCTCACGCCACAATTCGGAGGCCTCTTACCGCATGTCCCGAACCCAAAAACCTGAACCCCTCTGCTAAAGTGGAGTTAAAGGTGCATTACACATTATACTTATTGAAAAGAACGCTGCGCCGAAGCATAACAGAAACTGCATTATGGGCTCTTTCGTCAACGGGCCTACTCTCTGCCCCCAACGTTTCGGATCGAATGTCGCACATTATAGGCTTTAGGGTGGGGTTTAGGGTCTAGGGGTTTATAAAGGGTTTAGGGGATTTCCTTAGTTCCAGATGTTGCTCCTTCTCTGGCTCTTGCTGCTACTGCGGCTCTTGCTCTTGCTCCTGCGCTAGCTCTTGCTCCTGATCTTACTCGTGCGCATGGCCTGAACCCCCTATTATTACCCGAATTCAACATAGGTTCGAAAAGGCGGTGATGTTTCAGAGGGTTTTCCGGAACGTTTTGGCATATTAGGGGGCTGTTTAATGAAGGGGGAAGCGATTAATGGCTCTACAGAGCCACCGATTCTAACACTACAGCCCAGAAGCATATTCGCACCACCCATTATGGCACCATGTTAGTTGGAATAGGGTCCCTTTGAGGGTTCCTTTAAAGGGGTCTAGAAGGGGGGTTACTATGAGCCGCACACCGGATCCGCGAAGGTTTGGGTGCCCTCATGGCAGCGTGCGAGTGGCTCGGCTGGGTTAAGAGCGGTTTGGAGTTTGGGGATGATGAGGCCGACACATGAATGTAGCAAGCTCACAACATGTTGAAGGGTTCGACGGTTGGGCTTCGTTTAATCCCCGTTAACCAGTTTAAGGGCAGCATCCTTCCGGCCAAAGCCCCTGTTGAAATCTACGTCTCGGCCGTAAGGAAAGCATATGAGTGGCGGCGAGCCTTGTCCGTCCTCACGTTACATCACTTGGAGCGCCTGGCAATGGATATCATCAGCTGCTCGACAAGCACCATACATAGTAGTAATGATACTAACCATAAGAAAAACAATATTAGTGTTAACGCAGAAAATAGTTTCAAAAAGCATAAAATAGAATATGTATAGTCACGATAGTTCCACTCACCGAAGACTCGGAGACAGAGTTTCTGCGTGATCCACCATCCACGCTTCTCACTCGGATGATCTTGGATGCATGTCAGCGACCCTCACCCAAAGGGTCCAAGTACCACTGTTACATTATAGTAGGTACTTAGTAGGTATTTAGCCCCCCAAAAAATTAAAAATGTATGCTATACTAGACTAAACTAACTAAACTATACTAAACTAAACTATACTATACTATGCTATTACTTGGACCCTTAGGGTCAGTATGTCAGAAGTTCGCAGCCCCTGAGAAGGCTGTGACTCGATGCTGATGGCTTGCAGGCCCGGGTGGCACTGGCAGGCCCGCAGAACCGGTTTAGGGTTCAGGGACTAGGGTTTAGGGTTTAGGAAGAACCAGCACTCTTCTGCTGCATATGCTTCACTTCGTCTTGCCTAGGTAACCTTGCTGCCAGCATCAGCCTCACGAACTGAGACCAACCGCCAGTTTTGGGAACCAAACGACTGCGGCTTACTACTTGCTGCGGCTCTGATGACTATATGTGTAATTGTCAAAATTAAGGTCCCTTGTTGGGTACTAAATATTAGGTGCCGTATTATAATAAGGACCCGAAAAGGGACCATAATTTTGAGAACCACCCATATCGCATCAAGTCATGTGCCGTTTGGGATGACTCTGACAGGTTGCATTGGTTCTTCTGGGGTCCATGGCTTCGGATTCCATGCATCCCACGGCACTGAGCCCCTTGGATGCAATTTCAGTCTCGTTGCTGTGTCAGCCATAGAGTGAGCTATGTGAGAGAACTGCTTTGTCAACGCCAAAACCACTGCGGTAGCAGTAGCTTTTCACCTTGAGCTCGGGAGGTTATGACGCAGCGCTTCCTGCGTTTCATGCCGGTGGTGGGACGTCTCTTAGCTGAAATTCAAGTTCAGGCGGTGTACTCAGTGGAGTCTTAAGGAGCTTCAAGACGGCGCATACAGGCTGCAAGAGATGGGTTGCGAGTGCTGCATTTGTGGCCTCTTGCCGGTTATGTACATGTGTGTATACATGAAAAGACAGCTCTTGATTACTGTATCTAGATAAGCCCGGCAGATCTGGTAGGCATAGATACTGATACTGGCGGAGGAATCCACACATGCATAAGTATACATGCATATACTATATATTATGTATATATATATATATATCTATATATATATATATGTATAGGTACATACATACATACATACATACACGTGCCATACTATACCCAAATACAGACATACCTACGTACATACATACCTACATACATACATACACAAGTACGTACATGCATACATTCGTTCCGACAGCCAGACAACAAGGCAGGCAAACACGCAGGCACGCACGCACGCACTGCAAGCAGACAGGCAGGCAAACAGACAGGCAGGTAAACAGAGGCAGGCAGGCAGGCACGCAGGCTGCAGAACATGGGCAAACAGACAGACAGGCAGGCAGGCAGGCACGCAGGCAGGCTGCAGAACGTGGGCAAACAGACAGGCAGGCAGGCTGCAGAACATGGATGCATAGGCAACCTGTTACGCACATAGACACTCTCGGTTTGGCGCAAAACCCCGTGTCAAGAGGCCTTTTGCCAGCGGCATCCTCGCCACATGAGGGAACATCCCGCCAGCAGACCTTTGTAATCTCAGGTACATCCCATCGCTGCTTGCGGCGTTGCCAGCCGTTGCTGACAGCCTTCTCAAAAAAGTCGTGCGGCGACAGCATGGTTGGCAGAAATCTAGCCTCCCACCCCCCCTCCCCCTTTGACCTAAACAATAGCTCATGCTCCACGTGAAGGGCACCTCACGCTCATAGGGAGTCCGGAGTAGGGCCTTTTCCGACACCTTCAGTTCAGCCATTATGCGTCATACTACCTATAGTCTCCGTTGTAGTTTCTTTTTGGGGTTACCTTATAGGATCCTAATTATATATTTGGTTAAACCAAAAAAAGGAACTACAATGGAGACTATAGGTAGTGTAGAAGCAGCTCGGGTTTACGGTTTAGGGTTTGCAGGGTTTAGGGTTCCGACAGCCAATTCAAAAGGAATGAAGCCAGACTTCGGCACCTGAATTAGTTACCTCCGCTGTCATGCTGCCTGCCAGCGTCCAGACTGCCAGCAGGCCCCAGTTCAGGGTTTGCCCATTACAATGCGGTTGCTATGTGCAGCTTCATGATCAGATGAAGGATTTTCTGGAGCTTCTTTTTAGAGATGTTGCGGCATTCGCAGCCAAGATCATCGACAAAACGCGACCGTGAAGTCGCAAAACCTCTCTACCCCTGCCCAGAAAGCCTGCAGGGAGGATGCGCTGCGTGGGGCGACTCGCACCATCCGGGGGCTGGCGAGTGTCACTGCTAGATTATAGGCATTTTGGGTGACGGTAGGTATTTTGGGTCTTGAGGTCAAGATTTCGGCATGAATGAGGGCTGAATCTAAAGGGATCTGACGGTTAAGACTCTGGCTTGATTGCCCTGGTGTGCAGTGGATTTAGTTCATTAGCTGCACACTTGAGGAAAGGGATGCGTGTAGAACTTAGCTAATCAGTGTCCGCAGTCAGTGTCGTGCTTCATTTCATGTCACTGCATTCATCTTGACAGATCATAGCCTTTGTGCTCTTAGTTAGTACGACGAACGGCGCTGCCGCGCTGCTTTTGCTGCTGCTTCTGCTGCTCCTACGACGGCGGCAACGGCCACGATGATGAGGAACCACCACGACCACGACGACGGCATCCACTGCACACTAGCCCCACTACTACTGCCTGAACTCCCAATTACTTCCCCACGGCGACGACTATCATTATTACAACCGCAACAACACAACCATTACTACCACCACCACCTCGGCGACGACCACGAGCACCACCACCACAACAACTACTACTACTCCTACTCCTACTGCTACTGCTACTGCTACTGCTACTGCTACTGCTACTGCTATTGCTGCTGCTGCTGCTGCTGCTACTGCTGCTTACTGCTACTCCTACTGCTACTGCTACTGCTACTGCTACTCCTACTGCCACTGCCACTGCCACTGCTACTGCCACTGCGACTGCTACTGCTACTGCTACTGTTACTGCTACTACGACGACGACGACGATTACTAACACTATTTCTGCCACGACGACTACTGCTGCTGTTGTTGCTACTACTGCTACTACTACTACTACTACTGCTACTACTAAGAATAATAATAGTGATATCAACAGTCATGATGACAATAATAATATCAACAGCGACATTGATAAAGACAATCTGTGTACTGATACTACTTCGACAACCGATCACGACAATTTCGGCGGCTGCGGCTACGACGGCTACTACGACGACTACCACCACTGCCGCTACAAATACTGCTGCAACTTGCAACAATCATTTACATCCCGCAGCCAGAGTAGTAGCAGCAGAGCAGCAGTAGCCGTCAAGGTCTCTGCCAATACAAGTTACAGACAGAAAAACACTGAGCCTCGACCCTGGCTGGTTTGATTTTCGGCTATCTGAAAATTCACATTGTTGCTTTTAGCAGATGCGGAACGGGACATTGTAGTTCCACGGTTGCAACCGGGTCGCTTCTATCTCAGGGCAGTCGGCGTGGCAGCGGGCGCTGGGCTACCTGCAATCCATGCCAGAACAGCCCCTAGACTCCATTTGTACATGTAATCTCGGATGCCTGGTGTCAGGCTGCGTGACTTCAAGGGTGATGACGGGAATGCTGCCGCTGGTGATAACGACAGTTATGACTATGTTGATGATGTTGATGATGCGCGGCATGCTGGTGATGATAACTAACGATAATGGGGAGGATGTCGAGGCTGGGGTGGAGGATGGCTGATGATGTTGATGATCATGCTGGTGATGATGGTGCTGAGGAGGATCATAGTTTATGGTGAAGATGACTATGAGATGGTAGGTTCTGTGTGATGTTGTGTGAAGACTGTCAGATCCTCTCCGTGTGGGAGTGGTAGCCTGCCCCGGATGAACCCGACATTCATTGCAGATTGTAAGATGCAGCTGACTACTGAAGATCAGGAGCCTGCAACCAAATGTGCGGCTTGGTTGCACTCTCGGCGTTGTTCTTGGCTTTTCGATTCGAGCGTGAGCATGATGCCTTGCGAATTTCGGAGGTGGTATCAAGGACTGTCTTACAGATGGTGAAGTAAACTTGCAGCAAAATGGTTGCAACTGTCCTCTTAGACATTGTCCTCGGGGCAGCGGTAGAGGTATTTCGCGAGTGCACCCGTCCTAGTGACATTGGTGGCAGCAGTGGTGCAGTAGTAATAGTAGTGGGTGGCGGTGTTGCTGGTAGTAGTACTCGTCGTCGAAATAGGAGTCGTAGCTGTAGTAGTACTGTGGTGGTGGTAGTGGTGGTGGTGGTGGTGGTGGTTGTAGTTGGGTCGTGGCCCTTGTCCTCGTCCTGGTCGCAGCAGCTGTCGTCGTCGTTGTGGTTGTGGTCGTGGTTTCGTTGTCGTTGTTGTGGCCGTCGTCGTCGTCGCATTTTGGTATCGTTTCGGACCATCGCAGTCGTATCTTACCGCACCGCACCGTGCAGCACCGTGCTGTGTCACATGCATGCATCGTATGGTACCGCCTGCATCGTTTTCCCTTCGCATTGTGCGCCGGGTCGAGATGATTTTGACTTCTTTTGCTTTAACCTCACGGGTGTGCCTCTGTGGTCATTTCGGCTCAACCATCGCTTGCTTTGCGACTGGAGGGGCATCCACTGCCGGAAACACATCCTGAAGACGACTCGGCCCACAAGAGGACCTGAGTTGACAGAAAGAAAGCCGCTGCTTGACTTGACTCTAAGCTTGCCTTGCGCATCCATCCTGTCCTCTCGACTGCTCGGCTGAGGGTCCTCCCAAAGGATGGGCGGCTGTGGCGGCCGCAGTGCGAAGAGCCAGGCCACCAGGGGCACAGGGGAGATGCCGGGAGACCATGAAGAGGACATGAAGCTTCAGGCCTAAACTCACCCCTGGCCTGAACCCGATCCTGAAGTAGCAATAGCAGCTCGGCATGTTCTGGAATTCCTTGCCCTGCGCGCTGGTGTTGCCTCGGATCACCCTTAATCATCCTTAATCCTTAAACTCTTAAACCCCTTTAAAAAATAGGACATAGAACAGTGAACAGTTACGGAATCCAGGTGTAGTCCTGATCTTCATGACGGTCAGCATGGCAATGGTCGGGCATATCATGCAAAAGCTGCATATGCAGCACCACATCTGTGAGCTCTACCACTCCACCTTCACCTCTTTTTCTTCCTTTTCCTCCTCTTGCGGCTCTGTCCCTCTCGCCGTGTCCGTTGTCCTCGTTGTGGTTGTTGGTTGTGGCATGTTATGTGATTGTTGCATTGCTGTTTCCGTTTAGCTTTTTGCAGCTGCTGCTGTTGCCAACGGAGGCTACTTCCCAGACTTAGCTGGTCTGAACGACGGCAATGGTTCTTGTTGAGGTTCGGATACCCTGCTCGGATCGTCAAGTGCCCTGGGCGCAACCCTAAGCCCTAAAACCTCGTAAACCTTAACCCTAAGCCCCTAAACTCCTAAACCCTGGACCCTGAACTTGAGAGTGCAGAATATCATGCCAGGAGTGTTTCAATCCGCTGCAGCTGCACCTTGGCCCTCTCCAGCTCAGCAACGAAGGCCAGAGCCAACATGCCCTTATCTATACCCTAAACTTTCCCTAAACCCCATGTAAAACGAAGAAGCCAAATCCGCCACCCTAAACCCTATGTAAAGAAACCTAAGACTGAAACCCTATGGAAAGAAACCCCAAACCCTAAACCCTATGTAAAGAGATCTAAACTTTATAGACCTTATGTAAAGAAACCTAAACCTCAAACTCCTAAATCTTGAACCCTATACCCTAAAGTCAAAACCCTAAGACGTGAATATTGAAACCCTAAATCCTGAAACCCAAACCCTGAACCTTGAACCCTGAAACCTAAAGCCTGCGCCCTAAACGTGCGTGGCGTCAAGGCTCAGGCTTTTTGGTACAGCTTCGAGGGCTCTTCTGTTTCGCGTCTAAACCCTAAATCCTAAACCCTAAACCGGTTCAGGGTTTAGGGCTTCGGGCTTCGGGGGTTTAGGGTTTCGGGGTAGCACGACCGAGGGCGATGTGCCCAACCTCCCGACTCCGATCCCCTTCAGAAATCAACGCAGCGGAACGTAATATCGAATAGTAGATCATATACAACCTGTAATACATAATACGGACTTTCAATTGGAAACATATACAACCAAATACACAGTACCCATAGGCCCCAAAGTAGTTCCTTTTTGGGATTACCTTATAGAATTCTAAATATGAACCCCAAAAAGGAACTACTTTGGGGCCTATGGGTATGTATATAGTATGTATTGTACATGAGCGCCCAGCCCTTGACCTGAATCCCAACCCAGGAAGCCGAGCCCCCACGCAGCCTTAGTTAAGGAATACCGAGGGTCCCTTTAAGGGATCTATAAGGGTTCCTTTCAGGGTTCCTGTAAGGGATCTATAGGGTTTAGGGACTATGATGACTTGAGGCTTTGAGCTCCAGCCGAAGCTCAACGTGGGCATCAAAGGGACTCTTTTCTGCTTGTTTAGGGCGTATGTTTTAGCTTTTTGCCTTTTTTTTATTTTTGGTTTCGGGTGCCGTAGTACTTCTACTACTCAGAGGCTTCCAGATAGCTCTTGGACGCGAAGTCTCAGGAAAGGCATTACAGCGATGGCGGGTGTGCGTGACATTCGCGACGGCCTGATTTTGGATGGCATGGCGCCTTGGCACAACAAAGGACATGGTCCCAACTTCAAACTTGCTCTTGTCGCGCCAGTATAAGTAGACCTCTCTCCTACACCATACAACCCCGTAGCATGTGGCAATCAGAAGACAGGTTTTCTCTGCTCAGCTGCAGGCCACTTGAGAATAGGGTCCTTTAAAGTCTGTAAGGGTTATTATACGGGATATGTCTAGCATGTTCGCGGATGTTGTCCGCAGGTATGTTGACGGTCCGCTCCCTGTGCTTGCACCAGTTGTAGCTAATGCTAATGGCGTATAGTGCAGTACAATACAATACTGTATAGTTTAACACAAGATTCCAGCAGCTCTCAAAAGAGAATGGCAGAGGCAATGGTCACCAAGCACTACATGGGACAGGGGCGCAGCATCGCTGAAGTGTTGCGAAATGTCAAAGCACAGAACCCGCTGCCCGTCATCGACGATGCTTGGACTGCACATGAATACTTTGCGAATTCTTGTATGGGGCCTGGTGTGATGAGCTCTGCAGGCTATAGTCTATGGCCAAACTCGTACGTAGTGCCTTAGAAAGAGTTCAGTACTAATATAGGGGCCTAAATAATTATAGTATGATGGCCCCCAAACCCTGTTCTAATTCTTTAAGGCCCCTATAGTAAAGACAGTGGGCTAGGACATCGTGGCAGCCATTCCACATGTGGCAGCAGAAATCGTGCAGCTTATCGGCGCCGATGTGACGAGCGACATCGTTGAGTCTGTGCGGGGCACCCTCTATGCTCCTGGGCACGTAGTGAGAAGCAGTTGTCTGAAAGTAGACCTCCCGAGCCATCGTTGGAGACTGCCAATTACTTCAAAACCTTCCTTGGCAACCAGTTAATCACTCATGTTACGCATACACACATATGCATCTATATATATATACACACACACACCCATACACACACGATATCAACTATATTTACAAGCCTTATAGACATGTACATATATATACACATACACTCGATGTGTGTGTATATATATATATATACATACATATGTGTCAAAGGGTCGCAGCAGTGGGGCTGTCGTAGACTTGGGAAGTTCAGAGGTCCTGGGGGGCCACGACAGGCCATCGTCAAAATCGCGAAGCTCGGTTTGTAGAAATTCACAAAGCAAGAATCCTCCCCACGCCTAGACAGAGTCGGTTTAGGGTTTAAACGATTTCAGCTTAAGGGCAAGCAACATGGCTCCCGGCACAGCGCAGCCGGATGTTTTCGCAACTCATATAAATTGAGTACACAGTGGGGCGTCCTCTTGGTTTCAGCAAATGTACCAGCACATGCCCCACTTCAGGTCTACACCGGCGTGGGGGTGTCTGCCGGCGTCTTCCTCGGCTGGCTGGACACCGAGGGCTATGCCATGATGGGAGCGCTAGGCGACCGATGCTTATGACTTGACTGCCATGAACGCCGTCGGCTATTTCGACACTATTGCTGCTGCTACTGCTACTGCTACTGCTGCTGCTACTGCTGATGCTACTGCTACTGCTACTGCCGCGACTACGACTAATTACTACCACTACCGCTACCACTGCTATCACTGCCATCACGATATAGATTTGGCAGGGGGACCACCACTGATCGTCGCCATCTCAATCGTCATCATCGAATCCAACACCATCGAGGTAGCTATAGCTCTCAAACAGCTCCTGCTATCCAGGCCAAGCTAGCCTTCTGAAGAGTGTTGCCCTGAGCTTTCGCGTGGGCATTTCTGACTCTTGGCTTACTTCGCTTACTTCGACTGATGAACGTGTTGTGGCTGTTCCGGTGTAAGGTCTAATGTCGTGTTTTATCAGCACAAATCCAATGCTGTTTCTTCGCATGACTTATATGGCATGTGGTTCCAGGTCATATTGCTTCTGCTCTCTGCTCGTTTTCGGTTTCCAGTCAGTATCATGAATTCATCGTGGCCGCTTTGGCTGAGCATTTCATCTGGCTGCGGGGCACAAGCCTGCAGCATGCCCCAAAGTTCGCTCATCGCCTGGAAGTGGTTTCCTGCCCATTGTCCGTGTTATGTAATCATCGTTCTCTTCCCTGTAGCATAGCCTAGCTGATTGTAACTTGGGGTGTGGGGCAGTGTATGGGCATGCAGACCAGGAAGACAAGATGTCTTCACGCCTCGTGATGGTGGTTGGGAATGTGGGCTTCGAGGCGACCCTAAAGCTGAGGGTGCCGCCGCCTTCCGCCGGTGCGGCCGAAGAAGCTCTGACCCTTCCAGAGGGATCCGACAGCCTTCAGAATTTCCCACAGCTCGCTTCCTGAGCAGTTTGGAGATCAATCTTCTTCCGAATGGTAACCATAGCAACAGATATTCTATATAGTATATTATAGCATATTGTAGTATATCATAGCCGAAAACGGAATCTAGACCGTAAACGACGTAAACACTGAAGCCTCTACTCTTAACTCAGGAGCTCGTGAGCACATCACTCTTTGATTCACCGGGCGATGGCCTTTTCCCATCAAGTCTTCGGGCTTCAGAAGCCCTAAACCCTAAACCCTAAACCCCTAAGCCCTAAACCCTAAACCCCTAAACCCTAAACCCTAAACCCCAAAACCCCTAAACCCTAAACCCTAAGAGCTCTCCGACCCATTTGGCTTCCTTGTCGCAACACAGAGATTCGATTTCGCGCTGATGGCAAGTCTCGAGAGATACATTTAATATAGGTCCCTTAATAATTACAATAGGGTTTGGGGGCCGATTATACTACAACTAAGGAGCCACCAAAATTGTATTGGAAACTATTAAGGCCCCTATATTACGTTGAGTCGTCCACGAACATTGCTCTCAGAGAGAGCTGCGTCTGAAGCCCAGAATCAGCGATCGCCTGCAAATCCACATTTGCATCTTTCCATGGCTACAGAGGGCGCACCTCTTCAATGAAGCCTTCAAGCCTGCCATGAGCCAGCCACGACGGAACAAACAACCTTAAGCCCAAAGCCCTACAATGTGCTGAGTTGTGTCGGCTTGTGCATGCCTCAAGTTGAGCAGTTTTCTACATCATTTGGTGCCCGGAAGCACTATTGACTCTGCGAGGCAGGGTCTTGTTCCTAGGACGTCCGGAGGTGGGATACACCAGTACGTGACGAAGATGACAAAGGAGTTCCTGTTTGCAGCAAGGCTCAACCAGAATGAGTACGGGCCGGTAAACATTTGCCAATACCGTTCCTTCGGGTGCCTGATTTTTCGAATTATGCCCCCCCCCTCTCCCAACCCTATTCTAATATTCAGGCCGCTATGACTGCAAATGGGACGTCCTCCTGCATGTTCGCAATAATCTCTAAACCGGCGGCAGTCGCCAAAGACAGACCGATCCGAAGATTTTCGGATGTTTTGCTTGGCCCACTTTTGATCCAACGGCATGGAAGTATATAGCTGCTTTGTACAGCACATGCCTATGGGAGACCTCCATGGCGTCTGAGACGGGTGGGTGCACCGAAATGCATTCTGAATCATGTCTGCCGATGCTCGCAGCTGCATTCTGCTATGTGTTCACGCATGCACACGACGTACAAACCCTAACCCTAAACCTCAAAACCCTAAACCCTAAACCCACCATCGCAGCAGGTCGCAGTACCAGGGACCCGAGCTCTGGCTATGACTGCAGTATCGTAATGAGTATGTAGGCCCTAACACCTCAACGATGTCAGAGTTGTTGTGCCTCATGTGCAAACGGCATGATCCCTCGAAGTGGATGCGAGGTTTTCGTTTGGTGCAGCCCTTAGTGCTTGCGAGCGGGGCTCGCAGTGGCTTCTGGCGCTGCTCCTGCTGCAGGCGACCTATATAATCGGGTCTACGGGATGCAATGGGGTTCACCTATGTAACCCTGAACCATAAACCCCAAACCCCAAACCCTAAACCCTAACCCTAAACCCTAAACCCTAACCCTACACAACGCTGGGTTGAGGGTGGGAAGCTGGCATACAAATAAAATGTATACATACAAAATTACATATATATATATATATATATATATATATATATATATATAGATAGAGAGATATAGATATAGATATCGATATAGATATAGATATATCTAGAGAGAGAGAGAGATATATATATATATATATATATATACATACATATACATATTTTATAGTGCGGACCAGTGACATCACATCACTTGCAAGCAACACAGCTTATCGCTTGCAATGCTTGTGCCGCGATGTGCTTCAGAATAGGTAGACACCAGGGCCACCGGCCACCGGACCAGACATACTATATTACAGTTAAATAGTATATTGTAGTATGTTGTAGTATATCACGGTACATCACAATGTGTTCTTGTATGTGATACCACAGTGTACTACCCGGAGTAGTAAGCATCCAGCTTGACAGGACATGGACGACCGGGGCGTGCAGCGTGATGTCATCAGCACCTTGGTAGTCCACCGGAACATAAGGGGATGCTGAAGGACATGCTCCGTCAGTGTCTGTTTGGCGAGATTCCTGTAACTTCCCGGCATAGATATGGGCTTCCAGTTCCTCAGATGCTTTACTATGCTATCAGGCATGCAGTTTATTCGGACTGGGTTTAATTGGGCAAGCAATTTGAAATCAACAAGTCGTATGCATTCCCAAACCATGAATCTGGGCAGATACCATCTTGAGCATACTAGGTGCACCACATGCGGCGCGAATCCGTTTCATTTGCGTAATGAAGGTGTCATGAGCCAGAGCTCTTCTTCAGGCCCGGGGCTTTTAGAAGCTATTTGACTGCGATGCTGCATCGTGGTTGAAAGGGCTGGACATCAGGGGCCCCGGCTGACACAGCTTTTTTTTCAACGGCATCCCTGCACGAAGATTTCGTCAGACGGGCCACAGCGCGTGACCGGGTAATAAGCATGTGGGGTGTCCCGCAGTGTCCCAAAGCGTCCAAGTACCATCGTAACTAGGTACTTACGTAGTAGGTATTTGGCCCACAACAGTATATACAACTCTATTACTTGGACCCTGAGGGTGTTGCTTCTGAGGCTGCAGCGCAGCCATTAGTGCCTGCGAGAAGTCAGCAGCTTCTTGGTCCACTTATTTTAGGGGTTTAGGGTTTGGGTTTTGGGTTTAGGGTTACAGTTGCAAGCTCTTGGGCCGTAGAATCCTGATCGTCTGATTTGCCTCACAATAGGCCCCATAAAGGGTACCTCAGTGTCCCATAGTAGGGTCCATCTAGAGGGCCTTCGGCTGGGACCAGGCCCAGAGAGAGGGCTGGATATATGCAAGCCCTGGCCAATGAAGCACAACCTATCTTCATCTGCATAGCATTAGCGATATGTTACACGATCATAGTATAACATATCCCGAAGCCCTATTCTTAGTGTTACTGCCCTAACGTTATCTGCCTTCCATTCGAGAACTACGGGAACGAAAAGAACAACTTGGCAGTTCTGGGAGTGGATCCTCGAACTGGAACAGACCAGTCCACGAATCCAAACCATGACCATCCAGAACCCACCACGTGCTTTTTTCCTCATCAGACACGGGCCGTTTGGGGAAGGTTTTCGGCTCCTTTTCATGGTACGTGTCGTGTCTCCGCTGAGCCGCTAATTCTTGAATTGAAGAGCTACTGACACGGTGGTTTGTATTGTATTGTGGACGGCAACATCTTCTCCACGAACATTCCCCCTGAAACCTTAAACCCCAAAGCCCCTAAGCCCTAAACCCTAGAGCCCTAAACCCTAAACCCTCCTAAACCCTAAACCCTGAACCCTAAACCCTCCTAAACCCTAAACCCCAGAGCCCGAAACCCGAAAGCCCTAAACCCTAAACCCTAAACCCGAAAGCCCTAAACCCGAAACCCGAAAGCCCTAAACCCTAAAGGACTCCATACTATGGAGTTCAACCTCTAAGGCGGAGGCCGATGGACCCTACTAACTTAGTAGCTGAGTAGGTACCCTTTAACCTTTTGGGGTTCATATAATCCTACCATAATGGTTTAGGGTTTAGAGTTTAGGATAACTGAAACGGTTATCCTGTTTTGGGCTAGGGTACTCAGCCTAAGCCTAAGCTAAAAGCCCTTGGAAGCAACCGGTGCCAAGAGGCTTGGCAGTCAGCGGTGGCACTTGTGCAAACGATGACGACTTCCCAGGCCCCTGCCTTCTCTAGAATGAGGGTAACTGTAAGGGTACTATGAGGATTACTACTGTATAATAAGGGCAACTATAAGGGTCACCATAAGGGTTACTATACTTCAGAGAATTCGGCTTGAGGTTGTTGGTTGGGGCTTTTGCAGGCTTCTGTATAGCTTCTGTGTCAGTTGTGAGACTTCAGTAACCCTCAGCCCTGAATTGCGACACATAATAGTTTAGCCGCGACATCTACACACCTGGCTCCCCGAACCGGAAACCCTAAACCCTAAACAGACCCGAAGCCCTCAGCCCAGATCCGCTGTGACGTCGTGTGCCTGGGTGCCGCCGTGGCTGCTTTAGCCGCTGGCTCTGAGCAACACTGCTGCATCAGCCCAGTCTAATATAGGGGCCTTCATAATTAGAATGGGGTTTTGGGGTATAGTATACTATAAACATAATAAGGAACCCCCAAAATAGTATTGGTCATTATTTAGGCCCCTATATTAGGCCGAGGATGTGGGATGTGAGGCCCAAGATGGTTGATCTGCAAACTCCAGAAAGGTCAATCTTCACATCACAGGCATCGTAGGTTAGAACAGCTCCGCTGTCGCATGAATATATGAAAGCTCCGACTTTGTTTCACTGTGCCGCAACCTAGTGCAGCCTCGTACGACCTGATCTGAATGTTCTACACTGTAGGCCATGCCTGAGTAGGCTGTAGCGTGGTATCCCGCAGTGCTATGTAGCAGAAAGGGTCATGCTGCTGCCGACAGTATCGAGCGTTGTCCAATGAGCAGCTCCTTTCAGCCTCACTTGTTGATCAGCGATATGCAGTTTGAGACAGTGACAATTTCCTCAGCAATATCCTCACATTTCCTTACCATGCACTGCACTGTCAATGTAAATGCCGTTGCGGTACTGGGATTAGGTTTCAGGGTTCAGGGATAGTAACCCTGAAAAGCCTTCTAGCAACCCTTTACACAACCCTTGCAACCTTTAGTATAACCCACACAGTAACCCTTATCAGAGGGATGGCGCAGTGTGAGGTGGAGCAGGGCTCTACACATGGCCAGGGAAATGGAGGTCCGTTCCTCGGGCCAGTGGGTTGCGCCGGTTCAGGGTTGACATTCTAGTGTTTAGGGGGTTTACTGTGTTCAGAAGGTTTTAGTGGTTTAGGGGGTTTAGAGAGTTCAGGGTCGAGGGCCTGGGTTTGGCCTGTTCGGTTGCTTCGCTTCATGGGGTTTGTCTTCGTAGCCTTCCAAGCAAGCTCCACCACTTTCCCTTTCCCCTGCCTTGCCCCTAAACCCTGAACCCCAGATTTCGATACATTCGGATGCTTGAATTTGTCAGCGTTGGTGGCTGTGATTCAAGCAAGACTGAAAGGCAGAGACCGTGCGAGACACAGACCGTTTCGAAAGCCAGTACACAGAGAGAGAGATATATATATATTAAATGAATAAAAAAACAATATATATATATATATATATATGTATACACATGTATATAGAAGCGACTGGCCCCTGATGCCTTCAGAAGAGGGGAAAGTGAGAGAGATAGGGAGAGAGAGAGAGAGAGAGAGCGACAGCGAGACAGCTGGAGCGCCATGCCATCGTAGCCTGTAGTGTCCGGCATTCCCCGCATGTGTTCTTGCCAGGTATTAGGTGGGACGGCGCCCTTCCCTCAAATCCGATTTCACGAAGTCGCTCAGAAGCCAAAGAAATTCAGCAGTAACTCAAGCCGGAATGGTTCACTGATTTCGGGGCCAGAAACTCTCATAGCCGACTGCACTGGCGCTTCTAGGATGACTTTGAGGGCTCATGAGTCCGTCCCAAACCTTATTCCATACTAGCTTTCCGTGCAGGGCACCGGTTCGAGCCCCTGCAGGTAGCCTCCGTGTCGCTGAATGTGGTTGCCTATGGCTCTGCGCTGAAGGCCTACATACGCATACATACATCTACGCACGCACGCACGCACGCACGCACGCACGCACGCAC
>BGNK01000955.1:46417-72208 GCA_003297005.1 Symbiodinium sp. clade A Y106 | reverse complement strand
CACGCACGCACGCACGCACGCACGCACGCACGCACGCACACACACACACACCACACACACACACGGCGTCGTATTGTTATTACAAAACACAATGCTCCACAAAATCTCTGCGTATGCCACATACAAACATAAACGCTTATTTATAGATGCACGCCTTCGACATTACATAATATACACTTAATATGATAGCATCCATATGAGTTGTATTTACATACCAGCACTCACTTCTTGTGTTCAATTTTGCATATATGTTTGATCGAACTAGGTCAGGCCACAGTATAGCCAACAAGTTGGATCTGCGCTACATATACGTACGGCGCATGCAATATTGTATGTGTATATGTGTATACACACTAAATAAAGATACACACATACCTGCATGCATGCATGCATGCAGACAGACATACATGCACATGGGTGGGTATGTAAGCACGTACGTCCGCACATACGTGTGTACTTCTGTACCGGCATCTACGTATGCATGCTTGCAGGCACGCACGTACATACGTATGTCTGTCTATCTGTTTGCCTGTGTGTATGTATGCATGTATGCATGTATGTATGTACGGACGGATGTTTGTATGTACGGATGGATGAACGTAGGGATGTATGCCCGTATGAACTCAGACAGATTGCAGATAGCGAGTGGACACGCATTCTACTCTTCCGTGTTTGGGTGATCGGAAGCTAGGTCCGACGTTCCCAAAGCAGGTCAGGGAAGGGTTTATGCAGGGTAAGGGTTTAGGGTGTTAGGTGTTTAGGGTTTAGGGGTTTAAGGTTCAGGATTTGGGGGAGATTGGCCTGAAACTTCGCGTCTTGAGCCTTAAACTGGCTGAGCCTGAAACAAGCACAGGCTAGAGAGGCTAGGGTTTAGGGGTTTAGGGTTCAGGGTTTGAACCCGAACAACCAAACACCGCGACGCCATGAACCTAAACCCGGCCCCAAACCCGAAAAGTTTTAAAACGTTTCACCCGAAGCCCTAAACCCCCTCACATCTAAAACTAAACCTTGAACTCTAAAGCTAAACTGCTTTTGCACTTAAAAAAAGCTAAACTGCTAAACCCCAGGGCCCTCCAAGTCCTCTTCGGAGTGACATGAGCAGGCCTGTGAGATGTCCAGGAGCTGGGAGCAGGCTGGGATTCAAGCTTTAGGTTTAGGACTAAAGGGTTTAAGGTTTGAGGCTCAGGGGTTTTGAGGGTTTAAGGTTTGGGGCTTGGCGATTAGGGCTCAAGGTTTGGGGTTTAGGGTGTAAGGGTCTCATGGCTTGAGGTTTGGGGCTTTATTAAGGATGTGCGGCTTGGGGTTTAAGGTTCAAGCGTTTCAAGTTTGGGCTTTCGGGTGTCAGGGTTTAAGGTGTGAGGTCTAGGCTTACTTGGAGGTTCATGGGTAGTTATAAGCAGGGTTATAAGTCCCCTAATATGAGTTGTAAGTATAGTTACCCTACTTATAACCCCACTAATAACTGCCCATGAACCTCCAAGTAGGGTTTAGGACCATGTGCTGGGTTTGTCAGGGCCGTGCAGAATAAGTCTCGGAAAGGTAGTCTCGGCCTGCCCCCATGAATACAAAACCATAGGAAACTGCGATGAAGTTGTGAGAATCTTGGCATGCAAGAGGTGTAGAAGATGATCAAGACCTTGATACTCCCAAGTAGAAGTTCCAATTGCCTCCATATCTTGTTTGAAGACTCTTCAGGCCCTGGCGATCCTGCAAGAAATGGAAGACAGACAGGTGCATCCCAACGTGCACCTCGGCAGCTGCTAGTGATAGTGTTCAAAGGCTGCTAGAAGCATCCTTTTCTGTTTCGTACCGTACCGGGCTCACCAGATGGCTACTTGGACGGGAGGCATTTCTTAGCAGACTCTATCGTGCGCTTCTCGCACCTGCATTGTCACACACGCACACATACATCCAAGTCATACTAACACACTGGTCAGTAGTGTAACACAAGGTGAGACTGCAGACACATACTCCTACAACTCCTGAACCCAAGGCCCCACCTCGTCCCAGACCCGAAGCCTTGCCGTGCAACGGCAAGACCCAAGGATTCTGGGTTCTTGTGAAGGGATTTAAGTTAAGTTACCATAGTAAGGAAATCATATTATTTACTATAGATCCCTACTATGGTAACTTAAAATAAATCCCTTAACAAGAACCCAGGATTTGTTTCAACTCGACGATCAGCGCGTGCGAGAAGTCGGCGTGCTGGGAGTGGGCATTGGAGGTCAGGGCTTGGGGTTTAGGAGTGGGGGGTTACAAGGCGTACGATTCTGATGGGAATTCTTGGAAGCCAACCCCCTGAACCCTGTTAGCCCCCTAAACCCCAATCCTCCCAACCCTACTTAGGGTGTAGGGTTTAGGGTTTAGGGGTTTAGGGTTTAGGGTTTAGGTTTAGGGTTTCCTAAACCCTAAACCCTAAGCCCGAAACCCTAATTAGGCCCTTAAACCCCAATCCTCTGAAGCCTATGCCCCGAAATTTAAACCCCAAAGTCCCAAGCCCTCAACCCTCAGGCCCCAAACGCCTAAACCAACCTATACTTGGAGGTTCATGGGTAGGCTTTAAGGGTCCCTTTAGAGGGATCTATAGGGATTCTATAAGGGTATAGGGTTTAGGGTTCATGGGTAGTTATAAGTGGGGTTACAAGTAGGGTAACTTTACTTATAACTCATATTAGGGGACTTATAACCTTACTTATAACTACCCATGAACCTTCAAGTAAGGCCCGCTTGGGGAAGAGCAGGTCCTCTGGCAAATGCGGTTGCGCCGTCTGTCAGCTGACGCGGGGAGCTCCAGTGCTGAGATACCCGAAGCTTTCGAAGGGAAAGCTCTTGGGGTTCATATAGGTGTAGGGCTTTGGTAATTAGGTTTAAAGTACTAGCATCTTTCACACAAAAGCTTCGCATGTACTGCGAATGAAGTTTGGATGTGCAGGCAGGGCCATTGAAGGTTTCAGGCGGTGAGCCAAAGGAAGCCCTGGACCTCGGAGCGTCCTCGTCGCATCGGACAATCGGAGAAGTAGAGGGCACACGGCTAGATGCGTTCATTGCAACGTCTAGCCTTTGCGTATCTCTTGGCCGGAGTTGGCGGAGTAGGAACAAAATGCTTTGCCACAAAGTCGAGATTGATCCCGCTGTTTCGATGCAGGAGCATGTACCGCATCATTCCTGGCCAGCATGTCGAGACCCGAATGATCCAAGTAAAGTATATACATTTTGGGGGCGGCCAAATACCTACTAAGTACCTACTATAATGATACTCGGACCCTTTGGGAGAATCATCTGCGGCCATGCTCACTTAGGTCATCAGCTACAGCGCCGCAAGCAGTGCCTGCGAGAAATGTGCCCAGTGGCAATGGTCCCTTCATTTGCTGGACGACATGCCCTCTGGACAGGATACGAGTCTCATGAGTTTCTGCGTATAAGGTGCACATTCATACACTATTGAAGCCAAGCTTAGTCACTTGCAGGTATATGAATTGGCTGAAGAAGCTTATTTTGAGGCACTAGATCGTGTCTTCGACTGTTGAGCTCTTTAGTCTGGTTTCGTGCGAGGCGCGAGTCGTTGAACGTCGTTCTACCCGGCTACTCTGTTCCACGTTGGAGTGCGCGTCCAGGCATCCCCACAATCCTCAAAACTCCAGGGAGCCTTACCTGACCTGTAGGGTCATACCATACGCTTCTTTGGAGTACCTACTTTCTGTACACCAGGTCCTATCTACAAAACTAGGTACCCTAAAAAAGGGGTATGGTAGGGTATAGCCCTCCAGGTACGGAACCCCCAAAAGCCTCGGCCAAACCTGACAGAATCCCAGGATGCTATGCCACGTCGATCCCGACAACTACACCTATGCATCTTCCATTTCGGTCATCGGCTTATTCCTGCACGGGCTAACTGCTGCAGATAGCATAGTATGGTATATTATAGTATACACTACAATATACTGAAATAGACGTTAGAGCAGGTCAAGATGTATCAATTAGTCAAGCATGGTTGAGCGCCTACATTCATCCATGCACCTGCGGCTCCCAGCCATGTGGGGACATGTGCAAGTGTTGATAGTCAGGCATGCCTTGGGAGCCGAAATGCATTCTGGAAGCAGGGATTGTCAGTATAGGAAGTAAACATACACAATCCACGCACCGCTTGTTACAGTGTCGCAACTACCAGCCCACTTGCAGCATCGCATAGCACACGTCCAATTGCAACCAGTTTGAGGTGTACTAGAGGGGCCTAAATAATTACCAAACTATTGGGGGGGCCCAAGGAAGGCACACTGTAGCCCGGCATGGGCAAGCGAGCGCTCTGCGTCGGGGTGAACTATCCGGGCCAGGCCGCTAGTGAGTTGAGCTGTGGTGGCTTTTTGAATAGCTTCTGGAGGTGTTGCCATGTGAGGTTAATATAGGGGCCTTAATAGTTATCTATATTTTTTGGGGGGTTCCTGACTATAGTTATAGTAGAATTGGGCCCCAATCCCTATTCTACTTGCTAAGGCCCCTATATTAATAGCCGGAATTCATGTAATGTGGCATTTGTGGCGGGACTCACCGACTTGACTCGAAGCCTGGCTGATTCGTTCAGTGAACAGCTGGGGGCTGGGAGTCATGAGCATTCGACATGCTGAATTAGCGCAAAAGCTGCCTGTTCTGGGAATAGTTAAGAGTTTCGCAGAGGAGTTCTTCGTCATTGTGTTCACGAAGGAATTCATGCTAAGAAGCCATCGCGCCGCATACCATTCTCAGTTTGGCTCACGTCTTCAGGAGTACCAGCTGTACGGCTGCGCACCTTGGGAGCAGATGGTGTGTCCGAGCAGGCGTTTAGGGTTTAAGGTTCATGCAGGGTTTGGGGTGTAGGCTTGGTGTGAGGGCTCCAATCCTCTCAAAATCTGCCACACTCCTGTCTATTTGCCCGAATGTCTCCTTCTCCTTGATTGAACTCTTCAGGAACAAAGACAGACGACGAACGCATAAAAGTCATAAAAGCATAGAGCTGTGGAACCCAGATTTCTAGAAAAAGGCTGCCAAGGCTTGTTTCACCAGATGGATTCGACGGATCATGACATCGGCATCGGATAACTTCATCAGGAGCGACTGAAACCCTAAACCCTAAACCCTAAAACCCTAAAGCCCTAAACCCTAAAACCCTAAACCCTAAACCCTAAAACCCTAAATCCCTAAATCCCTAAATCCCTAAAACCCCCAAGTCTGGCCGGGCTGAGGTCAATGACTGCCTGGATTGGGAGCGGATGTTGAAAGAGGCGTACGAGTTTGAAGAAACGCGCGTGCTGATTGATCAGTATCCTGCGCTTTGACAGCAGAGCCGGGGTCTTTTGGGGGTTAGGGTTTAGGGGTGTAGGGGTTTAGGGTTTAGGGGTTTAGGGTGTAGGCTTTGACAGCAGAGCCTGGGTGTCTCGATCCCTGCGCGGGGCACCTGTGCAAGTTCTGCCAGCTGTAGTAGCAACTGGCCATCGACACCAGAGGATACAGGAGCAGAGTTATCGGTTGAATCAGAGAGCCGGCCATCCTGATTGACCCCATGAGCCGTACCGCCCGCACTCAGTAACAGTTGGAGAATGCTCATCATATAGAAATATTAGGACCGTAATAGTAGCCCGATTATAGACTGTTACTGTATGGGGGCAGTACCCAACCAAAGCCCCAAAACCCTGGAAGTGGGACCCAGGATGGCACGCCCACAGAGTCGGGGGCGCAGCTGCCCACACGTGCGAACATCCTTGCGCAGCTGGGAGGTTGGCTCGTCGCCGGCGCACCTCGCCGGCACAGCAGGTTTCAGGTTTAAAGTTTAGGGTTTAAGGTTTAGGGTTTATAGAGTTTAGGGTTTAGGATTTAAGGTTTAGGGTTTAGAATTTAGGGCACCTAGCCTCAGAATGAATGCGGGACGTTTCTACCTCTGGCCAGCACTGCATACATCGCCGGCAGGCTCAGCCGGGGGACGTCCTCGTCTTCGTGTTCGCAGGGCACGGATGTCAGGTGTGACCGGATGCGGGTTCAATTCAAAGCATCATGGAATTACCTATAGGCCCCAAAGTAGTTCCTTTTTGGGATTACCTTATAGAATTCTAAATATGAACCCCGAAAAGGAACTACTGTGGGGCCTATGGGTAGTATTGTCAGACATAGAGTTTCAATGTTACGTTGGCGTCGAGCCTTAGCTTGCGGATGGGTTAGCCGCAAAGCAGACCCCGGTGCATTTCAAAAGCAATGCAAAGGATTGAGTGGGTGCATGGGTTTAGGGTGGAAGGTTTAACCCCTTAATCTTAAACCCCGAAACCCCTAGGCCGCTAAGAAAAAAGCCCTAAACCCTAAACCCCTAAGGAATTGAAACCCTAGGCCCTTTAAACCCCGAACTCTTCTCTGTGGGTCACCTGCCAGGTGCGGACGAACGAGAGAGAGCTGGAGGTGGCAGTGGGGGGAGCAGGGGCCGTGCACCGTGCAGTTGTCCAAGCAAGACAGTCAGACAAGGAAGGTCATACAATCTACATACATACATACATACATACATACATATATATATATATAATTATATGTGTTTGTATATACATGTATATATGCACAGATAGATAGACAGAGAGATATTCCGAGCAAGATTCTAAGATAGGGGTCTTGCGGTTCTCAGGGTTGTTTACGGTTTAAGCAAGTTTGAGCCCCAAACCCCAAAGCCCCAAAGCGCCAAAAACTCTTAACAGGATGCTCTCGTGCCTGTCGACTACCGTGACAGCTCGGCCTTGATTCTGCGGGTGCGCCGGGTTTTGGGGCTTCAAAGAAACTTAAGCCCTGCAGATTTTGGGGTTTAGGGTTTAGGGTCTATAACTCCGTAATTAACTAGTTAGGAAAGCCGCGACCACCACTTCACACGTCGCCGCCACCACCACCATTGCGAAGTATATGTTGAGGCACAAGTAGTTTCAGAGATAGAACATTAAGCCATGCCATCCTGTAAAGTAAGTTCGTGCATGCTGATGAAAAGAAAAGTCTGAATCTGCCAAACATGCGCATGTCTGAGTACAGAGAGAAATCACATGCATGTGCAGCCCACGAGTAGACGAGACAGTGGGGGCATGTGGGGGGTGTGTTCTTGCCTTCGGGGTTGTTGCGGCAGTATTCATCGCAGTCATTGCAGGCGTGTTTGTGCTACTCGTCAAGTCAGCCCTCCAATCCAGTCGGTTATGTGCTCAATACAAATGCCGAGCTAGAGCGAATCTGTAAGTTCTGCATCCCGCTAGGACGAAGTGCATGCTCTCATGGCACGACTGCCATCCGGATGCTACATTACCATGATCTTAGCTGCTTGGCTTGACAAACCTACCTTTGGTTAGTAGGGAATGGAAGAATGGTAGTAATAGTAGTTATAAGTGCACCCCATTCCTCCATTCCCTACTAGCCAAAGGTAAGCAAAGGATGTGCATGCGAAGAAAGCACTGTGCTTCGTTACAACATTCCGCCGGCACGCCATCTGGGACAGGGCCATAGGGCTTTGCACGAGCATACTCTTCAGAGCTACAGGACGTGACACTACATGTGCATGCGACGGGGTGCGTACCACGTTGGACTTGATGAACCATACGTCGTGCTCAGTCTTGTGAAATATCTGCCTCGAATGTGTTTTACATAGGTGAGGCCCCTTCTTTCTCTCTGACAAGATATGTGTTTGTTTGCGCCGGCACGCATTGTGTCAAATTGTGTTTCATGGAAGATGCCACGTGGTCTTTGCTTTTTTGCTGCATGCACCTTTTTTGCAGCATGGTTGACATCAGCACATGAGGTGTGTGTTCTCCATGTTTACCCTTCAACATTTGCGATTGAACTTAGATGATTCGGTTGAAACGGTGAAATAACCCTATGGACATCATGTAAATCCTCATACACCGGTTGGCTTCATGGTCATAACGACGAACTCCTGTGTGAGATGTCTTGATGAGTTGTTCTGATGTGCCACATGCCTGGCTGTTTTGTAAAGCATTCAGACGTGCCACGCCCTCCCCCTACCATGTCAGACTGTCAGCATCGGACTTTAGGTGTCCAGCTAGGCGAGGATGAAATAGTAGTGCCAGCAAGGTAACCAGACATGCAGTGAGAGCCGCCAGTTGGTGCAAGCCGCTGCCTTCTAGGACTGCTGCCACGGAGCCCACATGCTGGATGTGCCTTGTTCTGTGGATACCTCCACTGGACCCTTCACGGTGCACCAGAAGCTTGGCTTTCGGTCATAAGGAGTTGGGAGAACCTGCATTGTAGTGGGTCAGGTCAGACTCCAAGATCAGCACGAGCTTGACAGACTCTAGTATACATCGTATATTGTAAGGTTGATTATGGCATACCATAGTAACTTAGTATATGAAAGGGTTTGTAATTATACCGTATATTATACGGTTATATAGTTTATTCAATAACTATGATTAGCTTATTGCATATTATAGCATATTATATATATACACACACATTATATTCGGTATATTTAATAGCACAGCTCAACCCTGGAGAACTGAGGACGACGGCTCGGCCTCAGGACGACGCGGTAGTGGCCAGGGCGACGTCAGCTTTTGCTTCACGGGATCCCAGTTTGAACCACCCGTAGGGTACATAGGGTTTAGGGTCTAGGGGGTTTCGGGTTTAGAGACAGTTTAGGGTGCAGAGCAAACTCTTCAGCAGCCATTGTCAAGGCAGCGATTGCCATAGTCATTGGGATCCTGCCCATCTGCAAGGCTAACCACTTCAAAACCATTCAACGACGGAGCTCGGTCAAGTGCAAGAGTTCTGTGTCCACCAGGAAGTCTCGCGTACTCACGAGGCGGGAAGAAGAGAGGCTTGAGAGGTATGCATGCTTTCTTCGCGGCTTACAAGTTTATGAGAACGGGGGTTGTGTGTGAAAGCTCCGGTAGCGGTAGTCATCGTTTGAAGAAGGTTCGAGAAACAGCCTTGTCAGCGGCGCAGGCGTGGATGCAAGCCTATGTGGACCATGCAAGGTCGCGTCCCCGCTTCATTCCTACAGCCGCTCGGTGGCCGTATGTCGCAGAGCCTCAATCGTTGTAGATTACCAAGTCTTAATCCCATGCCTGGGTGTGTGTTGCGATGAGTATGTGTATGTATGGTTCGGCAAGCGTCAGCACGAACAATCAGCTCCCTTCGCACCACACTGTGTATACATACATTATATATATATGTACTTATATACATACATAGTGCACTCTACTTTAATCCGACCACAATATGCCATAGTGATATGTACAATCATGTCTACGATAGAGACACCCGACACCCGGCAAAGCCGAGATCCCTGAAGTGTCCAGGTGACGGCCTCCGGCAGAACGAAGAGATCTCCGGAAGGCTGGAAGAGAGCATCTAATGTAGGGGCCTCAATAATTTCAATAGGGTTTTGGGGGGCCTTATTATAACTATAATATAATGGGCCCCAAAACCCTATTCTAATTATTATAAGGCCTCTATCTCAGGGTCTAGGGTTCAGGGGCCGAGTGCATGATTGGGTTTTAGGACTCCTGGTGCTGAGTCCACGTCGGCTTCCTCCCACACGTTGTCAAAGAGGCATCTAACTTGAGCCCACAACCCCACACCGAAATCAAACTCCAAACTCTAAAGTCGAAACTGCAACCGAACACGGAGTCCGAAGCCCTGTTCAAAACCCGAAACCCCAAAACCTCCAAATTCCTAGGCCCACAGCCCTGTGAGAGGTGCCGGGGCCCACGTTGGGCGGATGACCCTTAATCCTGGGGCCGCTGGGCCAGGGTTAAGGGGTTTAGGGGTTGAGCGGTTTACCTTCAAGGGATCTATAGGGTTTTAGGGTTTATGAAGCTAATGATTACGGTAAACTCCAAAAAGTTGGAAACCGGATTAAGGCCAAATAGTGCTGGGATTCCCTATGCATTACTCTTAAGGATTGAGGCTATTGGGTTTCCAACTTTTGGGCTTCGACTGTAAGGGGTTTGGGGGTTGAGCGGTTTACAGTTTAGTGCTTAGTAGCTGAGTGGATACACTTTACACTTTTTGGGATAATATTGCCCACTATAAAACGAAAAGTGTACACTTTTGGGGGCTAATGAACTCAGCAACTAAGAGTGTATGTAGGGTTCAGGGTGAAGGGCTCTAGGGGTTTAGGGTTAAGGGTAAGCGGTGTCTTTCATTGTACCACAACCCTATATACTTGCAGTGTGTTACAGTTGAAGGTATTGTGGAAGAATAACTTATCAGTCTACAGTGTGGTACAACACTACAAATATCCATACTGCAGAAGAACAGAGTCACTCACATCTGACAAGACCTTTGGGACCTAAAGCCGGAGATTTCTTTGGGAGGCGAGAAGCTGGCAGGGGAAGGATCTTGCAAGGGGCCTTTTGTAGACATAGGCAGCAAGTGTTATTCGATTTCCATTGGTCGCTAGACCGGTCTACGTCTCTTCATGAACAGCTCCCACTACCGCAGCCTTCATGACCCGCCACAGATAAAACTGAGCGTGCGTGGTTCTATTCAGTTGTATCTCTCGTCCCGCTGGGTTGTAATATGCTTCCGACGCTAAACCCTAGATCCCAAACCCTAAACCCAAAATCCCAAACCCTAAGCCTGACTGCCTGATTATGGTCTCGAGCAATTCTTCAAGTTACGAAGAGGCTGGGCTCTCTGTCTCGAGCTTTAGTGTCTATGTCTTGCTTCAAACTCCAAGCATCACGGACACCCCAAACCCAAAACCCTAAACACTAGAACTAAAACCTAGCCGCGATTATATGGGGCAACGTAAGGTCACAGCTTTCTGCCTTGCTGCAGCACGGCCCTTCGAGAACGCAAGAGACGCGAACATCAAGGCGATCACGATGTCGACTGTCGAGCTCGAGGTTTTAGGATACGGAAGCTAGGCTTGCGCCAAGGAATTCTGAAGTGATCGGCATGAACATCTGTAGCGGAATTGGGCGGACTTGGTGCGTACTTCATTGCATTTTCCTTCAATTAATTCCGACGCCGACATGTGAGGTCCTAAACCCTGAGCCCCTTCCTAAAATGGCCGAGAGCCCCTAACCCAGTCCCATGCCCTGCAGACCTATCAGTGCGGCGTGCTGACGTTCTGCATCCACCAGGCAGCGCTTGACAGCCCAAGCGTCGGTTGAAGCAATGAACTGACGTTGTCACGCTTAGATGGCCGCCGGCATGCAGCGACCTGCCACAAAATCTTCAGTCGTGCTTTGTGTATGCCGGCAGGTCTGGTTTTCTTGCATCCCCCACAATCCAACGCCCCTACCACCACAGCCCGGACCAAAGTCAGGCTTTGCAGGACCTGCAGTACCGATGTACTTTCGAGCAGCTGCTGGAGTGCCTAGGATAATCAGTGGTTGGATCGTGCAGAATTCCAGGACGAAGGCAGTTCTAACTCGGGATTTAGGTATTGCTAATGTTGAGCGTCCTTACATGAACAGCCATGCTGATGCACTGGCCTTTCGCTAAGTGCCGTCTGGGGCACTACCTCTTCCTGCGTTCCACACTGGGTCCTGGAGGTATGTAGTGCTTCAAAACACAGCATGGTCTCATCGCATTGCAAGCGTCTCGAGCTCACTGAAAGAACGTTCCCCGTTCAAGCTCAGTTGGGGCAGCTTTGTAAGGAGAGCTGCTTGGAAAATGGAAGACATCCGGAACAAGTACATGCGGATGATGGATGCTTGCCGCATTGAGACAGAGGTATGTGTTCCAGCGGCGACTTCTTTATAGTTGTCTATACTTGCTCTGCTGCTTTCAAAACTGAATGAAGCTATTTTAGCAAAGGTGCCGCATTGATCCTTGGGGTGTCTCTGCACGAAGCCATCACTCTCCGTTGCTCGTTGCTCCTATCGAGTTGATTTCCGGACAGAATCTGACCAGGATCAGACCATCCAGATGAGCTTCTGCCCCAACAGCGCCCCATCTGCTGTCGTCGTCTTTGATGCTCGAAGCTCCTCTTATGTTCAGACCTTGGATTGCATCCATGCGGTCTTTAAATGGTTGTCGAGGCAGGTAGCGCATGGGTTAAAAAGTCATGCCCTACAATATAATTCATCGCATTATAGTATAATACACCATATCGTGTCATGTAAGATATTTTACATCAACATAGAATGATAACATAACAATAACTATAACAATAATATATCATAGCACGAATATCAGCATTCGCCGAGGCTACGCTCCCGTGGCTCAGCATCGAATTTCGCAGCTGGCGCAGCAGCAGAACATGTCGCCGCCTGCTGGGGCCCTGGCTCACTCGGAGCATTTCTGGGGTTTCGGGTTTGTAACAGCATGCGCGCCACCCCAAACGTAGCCCTAGAAGAATACATAGTAGCCCTGTACGATTGGTAATCTCCCCAAATCCATTGCAATATTCACAGAGACTTTCACAGGTTAGGGGCTTTTCGGGCTTCTAGTGCTGAGGTTTGTGGTTTTGGGCAGGCGTTGGCTGCGACTTCAGGGCTCGTGCACGTGATGCCCTTTTGGCATTGAGGTCTTGATAATATAGGCCCTAAACCCTAAACCGTAGGGGCCTTAATAATTAGAACAGGGTTCCTTTGGATCGGTCGATAGGGGCTACTATAAGGCATACTATATTAGGGTACTAATTATAATATAGGGGCCTTAATAGTTAGAGCAGGGCCATTACGCTATAAGTATAACAAGGAAGCCCCAAGAATAGTTACTAAGGCCCACCTGGACCCTACGGAACCTACCCTTTCCAGGGCTCCTTATGATGATTTCCTTATATAAGTCCTTAAAAAGGTAGATGTTCTTATTATGATTTCCTTATATAAGTCCTTAAAACGGTAGATATTAGGTCGGAGTGAAGAGGAGCGGTGTAGGACCTGGAGGCTTGTGAGTCTCGGGCCTGCGGGATTGAGGCCGTAGAGAGGAAGCCTGTACCCACAGGCCCCAAAGTAGTTCCTTTTTGGGATTACCTTATAGAAATCTAAATATGAACCCCAAAAAGGAACTACTTTGGGGCCTATGGGTAATGTGTAAGCTTATCCCGGGAGTTTCCGAAAATTAGGGGTGCGTCGTTTTGGGGTCCTCATAATAAGGATCCTACTATTTCATAGAATTTCCTGAGTAGTACCCTTTTGCCCCTTTTATTCTAGGGTCCCTTTATTAAAACCGAATAGTAGGAAAAAGGGTACCCTTGTTAGGTCGGGGCTACTCAGGAACCTAGCTTATCCCCATCCAGTCCCCATATTGCTATACAATACAGTAAACCCTATAAAGTTGGAAACCGGATTAAGGCCAAATAGTGCTGGGATTCCCTATACATTACTCTCAAGGATTGAGGCTATTGGGTTTCCAACTTTGGGGCTTCTACTGTAATATGTCCGCAAACTATGCTTAAATCCATGAACTCCCCATGCCCTAAGCTCTATGACTACCACCGAAGTCTCACATATCCCGACCCGGACAACTTTAATATACTGGGATATACAATGATATATTACGATATACTGAAGATAATAATCTACTATAATCTACTACAACACACTGTAATATACTACAACATACTATAGCAAACTTCAACCGGAGCTCAGTGGCAGGAAAACCTTCGCAGCCCTGGGGCACCCTCCCCAGAGCCCGTGCCTTCGGCAGCAAGGGCTGAAGATGCGAGTATATGGCTTACCGTGAGGAGGTGATATAGTACATTATAGTATATAATATAGTACATCTTATAGTATAGTATACTATGGTATATTATAGTATATTATGGTATACTACCCAGTATGGGATATTATAGTGTATATTGTAGGATTTTCAGATCTTCCGCTCAAAAGGGCTGAGGATGGGATTATATGAATGTTATGGCTTACCATAAGGGTTATTAGGGTCTAGGGGTTGAAATAAGGGGTATTATAGTGGATATTCTGAAATCTGGTTTGGTTCCAGTTGTCAAAGTGCCCGAAAAAGGTTTCGAATGGTGACCACAGACCCTGCGCTAACAATGACCGTAGAGACAAAGCTAGAGCAATAAACTCCGTCATAGTTGTGGGACGACTCGGGAAAGAGAGGTTGGTCGCAGTGGGAATTGACCATAGCAATAACAGTAACAACGATCCAAAATCAGCGGCGGCTTCCTGAACTGACTCCGCGTAGTCGTCACAACCCTGGCTACAGCAAACCTGCTACTTGCCTGAGTGGTTTCCTCTACGGTTTTTCGTATCAGTATGCCAGTAATTGCGAAATCAAACACATCATCATCATCATCTCCATCTTCATCATCATTTCCGTCATTATAGCCACCGCCATCATTTTCCACCGCCTCACCACCGTCACCGCCACAAAAGTCACCACCGTCAATACCCACATCAAGCAGTAACAGATTCGGGAAATCACTATAATAACTAGAAACAGTGACATTTGCATGTTTGCACATGGTGACACACATGCACATATGTATGCATGCATGTATGGTTTCTAATTGCTAACTCTGTCTGCTCATAGATTTTGTCCACTGTCGCCTGTGGTGAGTTCGGATTTTTGCATGAACTTCTTCACTCCTCTCACCACAGGTGCGACAAGCCAGCACCGAGTTTGTTCCGTCTCCAGGGTGCCCTGGCCCGCATGCTGCCGTAGCAGGTATGCGCGGGGCTTGTCTTGTGTTCAACTGGTGGAGCCCAGGGTCCTCTGAGGAATTGTCCTTGACAGAATAAAGGATCTGGCTAATAGCTTGGAGCTTTTAAGGGCCATGCTGTCCTTCTACATCCGTTGCTTGCTACACAACTACTACTGAGGTCTTTTGGAAGTGTGATGCTACGTGCTCGACAATCTTACCTGCGAGAACTCAGGTACCGTGAGCAACCAGATGCGATTGCGGTGGGTGGCGAAGTGGTCGGGGTGGGCATTGTGCATCCTGGCTCGATCAGATCTGTCGGATTAAGCCTTGTGCTTCAGAGTTGAGGGTTTAGGGGTTTAGGGTTTAGGGTATCTACATCAACAGCCTCAATTTGAAGTCGCGTGCCCTTTCAGAGCCTTCTGCGACTTGGACGAGGATACACAATGAAGCGCTTTGCAAGCTAAACCGATATTGCATCACTGCCACCGTAAGACAGGTCGTGGACGCAGCCAGCCTCTTAAGAACGCCAAACCCCCAACCATAAAAGCCTTAAGACCTAAACCATAAAACACTACAGGCCCACAAGCCCAAACCGAAAAACACTGAATCATAAAATCGTAAACCGTCAACACTACCCGTGCACTTGACTTAGTTGCTTCGTTTCAGCCCAAGGTCACTAAGTGCTAGCAAGGAGGCAGACTCCAAAACCCTAAAGCCTTAAACGCTAAAACCCTACATCGTACAACTATCCTAAAAACGCCCAGCCTCAAAAACACTCAGAAAAGCCCTAACCCTAAGGTATGTGCAGCTCTTCTCCTGCAACGACTTGTAGCCTGGCTGGGGAATTCTGGAAGGTATATATAAAGGTACATAAGCCAAAAACGTGGCCGGGACGAAGTGTTTTACAGTCGTTTAGGGTGTAGGGTTTTGGTAGTATACTTACCGTGGTCCTTGTATACTTGTGGTGTGGTATGCCCCATGGAGGGTCGGAAGAACTCCTACTTGTATCCTCGTGTTTTTCCTATAATGTACTCCCATATCCCAGCATAGTCCTTGTATATTATGGGGGACCCTACATTAGGTGGAAGGTCCCTCAACCTCAAAAGATTTTGCCAAAAGAGACGAGCCCTTGTCGGGCGCACCTTGTAAGCGTATACTTCAATTTCTTGGCTGAGCGATCTGGGATTTTTGTTCTGTTGAGAAAAGGGTCCCTAAACCTTAAACCCTACTTGAGAAGGGCTTAGGGTTTAGGGTTCAGGGGTTTCTCTGCTCACATGTCGCCGATGTCCGCCTGAAAATCCTGGCAGCGGCATCGCAGCCTTCATTCAGTTTAGGGTTTAGGCTTTAGGGGTTCAGGGCTTATTCTCTGCAAGTTTAACTGTAAGACTAAGAGCTTGCCTTGGGCACAGGAGACCCCAAGGGATGTACGGCCAGTGCGACCCCTACGTCAAGATGACCTGTGGTGGGGTGACACACCAGTCCACCGTCAAGCGCAACAGCGACTTGTCTCGTTGTAATTGAGAAGTTTATTTAGGGTTTGGGTTATCTGCATATTAGGGTTTAGGGTCTAGGGTTTAGGGTTTTAATCATATGTCCGGGCATACAGCAGGTGATGTTCGTTTTCCTTGCTATACAGATCCCAAGCCCGACCCTCCCTTTATAGGGACCCTCAGTAGACCGTTATCGAGTCCTTGTTAGGGGTAGTAAGGCCCTCCCCCTTACCCCCCTAAAAGTCCTTATGACTTCTCCCAGGCACGAATCCGACGTGGGGCGACGAGGAGAACAAGTTTACCTTCAAGGCATCCGTGCCTCGCCTCAGGGGCTTGGGGTTTTACGGATTTTTGAGTTTAGAGTTTGGTGTTTAGAGGGCTCTAGTGTTGGGCTGTTGAGGGTTTAGGGCATCATGCAGAGAGGTCCAAGCGCCCAGCTAGCGATGCCCCCACCGTCACCAAGTGCTAGACACCCAGAGGGTTTAGGGATTAGGGATGAAGTGCCACCTGTCCGGAAGCGCCCACGCTGCCAACAAGACAGTAGTACAGATACATACATAGCAATTAACATGGGAGTTTCCGAAAATAGGGGACCCAAATGTAGTACCCTCAATAGTAGGATCCTTATTATGAGGCCCAAAGCAAGGTACCCCTACTTTCGGAAACTCCCACATGGCACGGACGGAGTCATTTGAACAGTTCGTTTATGGCTCCGAAGCGTGAAATGGGAGCATGCCAAGAGTTCCTCCAAGGATTGCCAAGTTGAGATGCTCTTCATTGAGGCCGCGGATACCTGGGAATGGGGGGTCCATGGGCAGTGCTCTAGGGTTTCTTTGCGACTTGGGGATCTATCTAAGGTTTCAATCCGATACTCATGAAGTCTGAATAATCCCTTAGTAGCTGAGTAGGTAACCTTTAACCTTTTGGGGTTTATATAATCCTACCATAATTGAAAGGTTAACCTTTTTTGGGCTAGGGTACTCAGCCCCTAAGATCCAGGGGGGCTGGGCGAGTGGAAGATCCCATCACACCTCCTGGCTCCCCGGAGCTGATCAAGCTCTGCCCGTGTCTCAGAGTAGAGCCTCAAGGAGATGAAGCTGATTGCAAAGCCAGTGTACTACAGGGGCCGAAATAATTACCAATACTATTCCTTATGGTTTTTTTCCTTAGTTATACTATAAATGGGGCCTATTAAGGCCCCTATATTACACGCGGCAATGCCGGTATAGCTTGCTTTCAGTTTATTTTGGCCGTTTCAGGCATTCCGTCCAGTTCAAGGACTCATACAGACATGAAGCCGCCAGCCCGACTACCATGTACCCTATACCCTAAACCCTAAACCCTAAACCCTCAGACTGAGAGTAAGAGGTACGGAACGCCGGACGGGATGAGCTGATCGGCCGGGTTGATGCGGCCCACCTGCAAGTGACGGAAGTGTTCGGCCTAGTCTCAGTGCTTCGGGTTAAGAGTTTGGGGAGATTGAGTAGGCGCACTGATTGAAGGACTGCTGGTTGAATTGAGGGCATGCTGCAACATGCCCAAGAGTTTAGGGGTTTAGGGTTTATATAGGGTTCCATGATAGCTGCTTCCAGAGACTGGGATTTCAATGCAGGGTAGCGGGTAGCGAACCAGTTTGATGCAGCTGTTTCCCGCTTTGCCTTTGTGGAGTATGATTCATGGGGAGGGGCTGTCAGGGGCTGTCAGGGGGAACGGGAACTATTTATTAACTGCAGGTTCCCCTCAGGAGCCTGCCGTCGATGACGTGGGAAGAGCGCCGGCAGTTCTTGCAGAATGCGCCTTTCTCTGCAGAAGTTGGATTTCCGGGCCGGGTTTTGGAATTGGATCTCGGAAGATATCAGCTGGACGAAGCCCCCCTTCTTTCCTGCGCGATGTCTCAGTCGTATTCAGTCACTTCGGCGTTTAGTAAGTGCAGGCAGCTCCCAGCTGTAAGGCGAACTTCACACCATATAGTTATAGTATAGGGACCTTAATAGTAAGTTACCTATACTATTTTGGGGGTTCCTTAGTGTAATTCTAGTATCATGGGCCCCAAAACCTCGTGCTAATTATTCAGGCCCTTATATTAGTAAACGCGAAACCGCCTGTCCCCTAACCATAGACTCCGAGACCCAGAACCCCCTTTACGGCCCCGGAGCCCCAACACCCCAAACCTCCTTTACCCCTTGCGCAGTATGCTCTAGAACCCCTCCAGAAACTTTATAACATCAGAACCTGTCTAGAGCCTCTTAATCCTAAAGACCCTGCAGGGAGGTGAGGTGGAGTTCCGCGTCGCCTTGTACCCCGAGCGCGCGGCGGCGAACCTGCGTCCTCAAGCTGGCTTAGGGATGGGCCTGGGCCCCCCGGTCGGCCCCATGGTGCGAGGCCCAGACAGGAAGTTTGGGTTTTAGGAAAGCCTAAACCCTACAGAGGAAGGTGGTGATACAGTATTGAGACCGAAAACGACTACTTTGGACTCAGACCGCGTCGGAAAGAGATGTGCATGGATTTCCTTCGTGACGCAACTAGCATGGAAGCTTGAATAATGACTATAGGGGCCTAAATAGTTACCAATACTGTTTTAGAGTTCCTTACTATAATTATAGTATAATGGGCCCCGCAACCCTATTCTAGTTATTGAAGCCCCGATATTACCAATATTATTCCTCAGGGCACCTGTGGTAGGATCAGAGGCTTAAGCTGCATCTAAAGTACGAAACCCCTAAAGCCCTAAAGCCGTTGGCTTCCCCAAAGGGTCCAAGTGATGGTATGGTTTATACTTTTGGGGCCCAAATACCTACTGAGTACCGGCTATAATGGTACTTGGACCCTTTGGGTAGGCTTCTCCAGCATCTAATGTTGTGAGGCCACGAGCTCTCCACGCTCTGGGACAAGAGAAATCCGACCTTGGAAGCCCACAACCTAAACCCCAAAAGCCCCAAAACCCTGAAGCCCTAGAACCCCTAAACCCTGAAACCCCTAAAATCCAAACTGCCTTGAAACCCGAAAACTTTGCAAAATGACTTTTAGTTTTTTTGCCTGCCGTACCTGCAACCCCTAAGAAGCAGCTGAGATTGACATGTTTTGCAAGGGTGCCAAGTTTAGTACTGTAGGGGCCTGAATAATTACCAATACTATTCTGGGGTTCCTTAGTATAATTATGGTATACTGGGCCCAAAAACCCACTCTCATCATTAATGCCCCTATAGTACCTTTTTTTCCTAAGCCAAACTGTAATGGAAACCTTCCTAACGCATACTCGCCTCCGCCCTTACCGAGATCGGCATGGCAGGCGATAATGTTCAAAGATAGCCGCAGTTCGGGTGCGCTTACTGCCAAAGACACACTTCCAACTCAAACCCTCCTGTTTCAATAAATAGCTGGGGTGACCAACCGGGACAGTAGCACTGCCCGCTCCTATGCACTGCTGTGAAGCACACTGTTTCAAGCGAGCCTGGGACATGTTACTGCGAAGAAGCAACCGACAGTTAGTGCAGCCTCTATAGTACCTTATATAGTAGCCCTTATAGTAACCCTTCTAGACGCATTTAAAGGAATCCTATTCTAATCATTAAGGCCCCAACTCGGTCACCCGAGGAGCAGCCTCCCCCTGCGGGCGCGGGCTACCCCGAGAAGCAACGGCCGCCGTCGCCTCCGGCCCGTGACCTTGGACCCAGCCTGAGCCTTTGTTAAATCATAGGGAACCGGGGGGTGGGGGGGAGGAAAGATATAGGGTAGTAATTCTTAGTATGACTACGATAGGCTTTAGGGTTTGGGGAAAGATATGGAGAGTGGTTCTTATTATGGTTACGATCAGCATTTGTAGGGTTTATTTTTATGATCTGGGTCCTCTCATCATCTATAGGCTCTATGACTTTTGTGAGTACGTGCTTGCCTCATCCCTGGGGTCTACGATTATTATGACTATAGCTCTTATGATTGTTAAAATTTGTCAACTTGTCAATATTCACATTGTAGGGTTTAGGGTTGTGAGGCTTCAAGCTTTTAGGCTGGCTCAGGGTTGGCGGAGCTTCTGTCCATGAACTCGGCCATGTTGGTTTTGATCCCTATAAGGGAGGCAATTGCGTGCATCAATCAGCCAGTCCGAACTGACTTGGCCACCTTGCCCAATCCCTAAACCCTAAACCATAAACCTAAACCCTAAACCCTAAGCCGCAGGCGCCCCGACTCCTGATTTCGCAAATTTTGCAGCAGCTTGCAAAGAAGGTTGTGTTCCGATACTGTGGAGATGTCTTCAACTTGAGCTCTGAGTGTCATAAAAATATATATATACACACATCCTCAAGCCATTGAGCTTGGTAGAGTCGCAGACAGGTTGGCACAGGCTGAGAAACCGGGATCTTGGAATCCGCAATTTCTCTCTGCCTCCGACCCTAGTCTTCTAGTTAGGCAGAATAGTTGCACGGTGCAGCGAAAAGAAGCATCTTCCAAGCTCAGATGGCGAAGCAACGACGATGGTTAGTGTAGGAGGCTGAAAAGTTACCAATACTCTCGGTAGTCTACCCCAAACCTTATTCCAATTAATCATTCATCCGCAAATACTATATTGTTTCTGTGAGACTGAGACCCCAGAACCTCCACTATGAAGCTCTTTGTAATCACCCTCCCAGGTGGGAAATCCGACACCCTAATCCCGAAACCCGTAAGCCGTAAAGAGCTAAACCTAACCTCCTTCCTCCCAAAATAACAAACACATTGATTGGGGGTTTCCGAAAATCAGGGGTACCTTATTTGGGCTCCTTATAACAAGGATCCTACTATTTAGGGTATTATATTAGGGTCCCCTATTTTCGGAAACTCCCACATAAGGATGGGAGAGTATGACTTTCGAGCTCCTATGGAGCGAAGACCTATGGACGAGGAGCTGCAAACGACTCCCTCAGCTCTTGCTTTGATTGTGGAGTTGTCGAAAATAAGGGGTACCTTAGTTTCGGGTCCTTGTAATAAGGATCCTATTACTTAGAGTACTATATTAGGGTTCCCTATTTTCGGAAACTCCCATTTGGGTCCCAACTGACACTCCCTGCATGCTGCCAGGAGCAGTGCAATCTAACATCTGCTCAGATCTCGCTTGGTCAGACTCATATCACGTTTGGTGAGTGCAGGACCGTGTTGCAGCATCGGCACGAGTTTGCATGAGCTGCGCAGGTTTGCTCAGATCACAGCCACAGCTAGCTCTTTTCCCGTCTGATTTGGCATCAGTATGGCGCTTCTCGGTCTGGCGCTTGCTCTGGGCTTGGCACGTGTCGGCCTTGCTGCTCTTGGTCCTGGCAGCTGTGCTTTCATCGCCATCAACGGACAGGGCCCAGACAGCTTCCAGCTTGTACTGTTGGAGCCGATGGATGCCGGCGAGACCATCAAAGTCACGTTTCGGATGGTCGATGGCTCCGGTAATTGGGTTGGAGCAAGCAGCGGTAACGATTTGACGTATACCGCTCCCTCCTGCCAGTTGCCGGGTGTAACCCTTGATGGAGTACAGGGGCAGACCTCTGGGACTGCTTTCGCATGGTCAAACTCAGGTGAACAGCTCTCAAACGGCGGTGACACATTGATTGCCGTGAGCGGAGACGACACCCCCCTTTGCGCCGCGAGCACCGAAGCAGATACTTGGGGCTTCGTCAGCGGGGGGCAGGCTGCCTTGCCTGCTGNACGTGAAGACGGCGATTGCTGATGTGGGCAGCAACTGGTTAGTCAATTCCCTCGGTAACTACGTGAGTTGCACCTCGCCTGCCACCAGCTTCACGATGAGTGATGCTGCAACACAGTGCCCAACGACGGCCACCACCACGGCCACGGCCACGGACACGTCCACGGCCACGGCCACGGCCACGTTCACCGCCACGGCCACGGCAACGTCCACTGATACGTCCACGGCCACGGACACTGTCACGTCCACGGCCACGGCCACGACCACGACAGCAACACACACCGCAATAGCAGCAAACACAACAACAACAACAGAAGACCCTACCACCACAACCACGACAGGAGACGAGAATTTCGAGATTAGTGGCGCTTGCACCTCAACTGCCTCCTTGTTCACACTCTTCCAGGTGATTGTTGGGGCAGGAGGCCTCCAGATCTGGGCAGCCCGTCCTTAAGAGGATAGACTAGACCTGGAGGCTCAAATTGGGAAGCCTATTTGGAACGTCAGTGCAGGTCGAGAGAACACGCAAGAGTGTTTTCTGCACCTTTTGCTGCACCTCCTTTGTACTCCTAGGGCTCTTCGCCTGGCTGCTGTGCATGGGATTTTCGTCTCTCGGGGCGCCCGGAACCTGCGGCTGTCGGCCCGTATGGGACATTAGAGGCTTGTAGAGCGTGAAAGGCTACACTATATGAAAACTGTGGTTTACCCAACATTATCGTGATGTGGTTTTGTTGCACAGTGTCTGTATAAATTCATCTATTTCAGTCGTGGCGTTTAGACACGGTTACTCGCATATGTTCGTATGTTTCCGTAACATGGTCATATACCCGTGCCAATTGCCAAAATGTTCCTCCAGGCTTCTCTCTCTCGCTCTCTCTCTCTCTCTCTCTGTGTCTATCTCCCTGTCCCCATCTCTCTCCACTCTCCCACTGTTGTTCGCGGTTTGGGTCTTCTTGGGAGTATCAGTATCATCATCATCATCTTCTTCATCATCATCATATCATCAGTGGTTCGGGGTTTGGGTCTGCTTTGGAGTGTCTCCCCTCCGCCCTGTGGTGTTCTGTGGTGCGGAGGATCTGCTTGGGTTGCGGTGTGGTGTGGTTCGGGGTGTGCGTCTGCTTGGGAGGCGGTTGATGTCATCATCATCATCATCATCGTCATCATCATCATGTTCCTTTCTTGGGTCAACTGTCATAGGAATCGGGCCTGTCAGGAACACGATCCTCGTGACAGTTGCATTTTTGATTCCCTCATGTCGGAGTCGTGGTTGGAAAGTGTCCGCCACTGTCACAAGCATCGGGTTCGTTTTGGACGAGATTATCGTGACAGTTGTCGGTTTTAGAGCCGCCAGGTGTGAGAAGTGTGCACAGTCACAGGGATTCGACATGTTTTGGACCCAAGCATGCCGGCACCACAAAAACAACAAAAACAACAAGAGCAACAAGAACAAGAACAAGAACAACAACAACAACAAAAGCAACAACAACAACAACAGCAGCAGCAACAACAACAACTACTACTACTACTATTATTCTTAGTTTTTGTAACCACTACTACTACTACCACTACTACTACTACTACTGCTGCGACGACGACTCTACTACTGCTACTACTACTACTACTACCACCACTACTACTTCTACTGCTGCTGCTACTACTACTACGACCACTACTGCCACTATCACTACCACTACCATGACCACGACCACGACCCCGACCACGACCACTACCACTACCACTACGAGTACTACTACTACGACTACTACGACTTACTACTACCTCTACTACTACTACTACTACTACTACTACTACTACTACTGCGACGACGACTCTACTACTGCTACTACTACTACTACTACTACTGCTGTTGTCATTGTTCGTGTTCTTCGTCTTTGCTTATCATTACTGTTGTTATTGTTTTATTGTTATTCTTGTTATTGTTGTTCCTGGTGGTGCTGGTGCTGGTGCTGGTTTTGGTGCTGGTGCTGGTGCTGGGTGGCGATGGCGGCGGTGGGAGCGGTGTTGTTGATGTTTTGGTTGTTGCTGCTGTAGTTGCTTTTGCTGTTTGGTTGTCGTTGTCTTTGTCGTCGTCGGAGTCGACGTAGTAGTGATTAGTATGATCTGTAGTGGTCGTAGTAGTGGCAGTGGTGGCAGTAGTAGTAGCCGAAGAAGTTACAGTTGTTGGAGGAGCAGCAGTAGAGCCAGCAGTAGCAGTGATAGCCTAGTCGGGTACAGCCGCAGAGGTCTGGCAGTCTGGGGCTCCCAGAGGGACAGTTGCCGCGCATCGAGGTTGGGGTGGCATCTGTGAGTATTCCCGCATTCCTCTGCGCTGGAGTTCGCGTTGAGGCTGCCAAAACATGTCAGCCCGGACGCAGACCAATGTGAATCCCTCAAACGCCATGGAAAACACCTGGTGTGCTAGTCTCTGCAAAGATCGTTAGATCTATCCCTTTGCTATTGGCTAAAATAGGCAAAGCACGGCGGACCTTGTCATATCGTAGCCGTCATATTTGTTCATTGTTCATGTTGTACAAGACATTGCCTGCATTCGGCATAGAGCATGCGGAGCGAAGTCTTATTACTTGATCGATAGACTAGACGTATCTCTTTCTATGGCTCGTTCACACTCGTTCGTTCAATCGTTCATCCATTCGTTCGTTCATTCATAAATCCATTGACTGATTCATTCATTCACTTACTCACTCGCTCACTCATCCGTTCATTCCATTCCGTTTCATTCCGTTCCGTTCCATTCCATTCGTTCGTTCTTTCATTAATTCATTCATTCATTCAGTCCTTCGTTCCTTCATTCGTTCGTGCGTTCGTTCATTTTCTCATTTAGCCGTTCAATTCATTCGACCTGGCGCTTATATGATCATACACTCACCCGCTCTCCGTGCCTACAAGCCTGCTAGATTGCCTTGAAGAAGCCCTACTTGGAGGTTCATGGGTAGTTATAAGTAAGTAGGGTTATAAGTAGGGTAACTATACTTATAATTCATATTAGGGGACTTATAACCCTACTTATGACTGCCCATGAACCTCCAAGTAAGCCCCAAACCGTATTGATCCTTTGAACGAGCCCTAAAGCCAGCCGAGTCTCGTCCGGGTGAAGGAGCCACTTCTGGAGAACATCTTTGGCAAGCCTAACCTCTTTGCGGCTATGCCGGACCGGAACAGGGGATTCGGGGTTTAGGGTTTGACGGGTTTAGGAGTTTCGGATTTATGGCTGTTATAGGGCTGCAAGGGTTTAGGATTTTAGGGTTTAAGATTTTACGGTTTAGGGGTTTAGGATTTTAGTGTTTAGGGCTCTACAAGTTTGGGGTTTTGGGGTTTTAGGGCTTCAGGGTTTAGGGTTTGGGCAGTTTTCGGGTTTTAGGGTTCAGGGTTTCGGGTTTTCAGGGCTTGTAGGGCTTTGGGGTTTAGGGTTTCAGGGTTTAGGGTTTGAGGCTTGTAGGTGGGCTTGAGAGTTTTAGGGTCCACGGTACTAGGTTTTTAGTGGGTTTAGGCGTTTCGGGGGTGTTAGGGGTTTGGGTTCTGGGGGTGGTGAGGCTACGAAGCATCATTTGGCACTTTCACCGATGTTCGAAGCTTTCTTTCCAGCAGACATACTGCATCCCTGCTGCCACCACGTGCCATACCATGGAAGATTTCGGAACTTGCATCCAGCCCTAAATCCTGAACTCCTAAGCCCGAAACCTTGATCCCTGAACCCTAAACCCTGAGCCCTTAACCCTGATCCCTGAACCCTAAGCCCTAAGCTCTAAACCCCCTCAGTCTGATAGAGTTTCCAACTAACACTTCTGGCGGATGGAAAAGGGGCTAAAAAAACAAAAAAAACACCTGATCCCTAAACCCTAAACCCTAAACCCTAAACCCCTAAACCCCTAAACCCCTAAACCCCTAAACCCTAAACCCTAAGCCCTCAACCCTAAACTAGCCGCACCCGGTGCGCAGCGGGCCCGGAGCAACAAGCATAAGCGCGTAGGGCCTTAGGCGAAACGCAGCCCACGCGACCGGCTAGGGAGCCCCATCAAGGCCCTGCCCTGCCCTGCCCTGCCCTG
>BGNK01000955.1:11756-46274 GCA_003297005.1 Symbiodinium sp. clade A Y106 | reverse complement strand
AGACACAAATACACCCACAGATATGCAAGCACAAATGAATACCTGTGTATATACATTCTACGCATGCGTATTACGTTACTAATGGCAACCCATCGGCACTGATGCACCCAATATGGTTACAACCAAAAGGTAGTAGATAAGAATGAACACGAGGGTTCCGCTCAGAATGGAACCCTAAACCCGAATAGGTCGAGGTTAGGGTGGCTGGGGTGGGAAAACGAGCTACGCATAGTGAGCGCAAATGGTGAGGGCCGGCGTTAAAGCAGTATCGGAAGCCGGCCCGTGAAGGATGCGCGAACAGACACAACGCAAACCCCTAAACCCCTAACCCCTAAACCCTAAACCCTAAACCCTGAAACCCAGCGAGCTGCCTCCGTTTCCCTTGCAGCACCGACTCTCAACCCGACGCCTCAGTCACTCCTCGACATCTGGGTAGTTCTCTGAACTACCCATAAGGGTCCCTTTAACGGTTCCTTTAAGGGTTCCTTTAAGGGTTCCTAGAAACGTAAGGGTGTATGAGTACCCATAGGCCCCATAGTAGTTCCTTTTCGGGATTACCCTATAGAGTTCTAAATATGAACCCCAAAAAGGAACTACTTTGGGGCCTATGGGTAGTTTAGGTCCCCCCAAATGGGGGGTTTCCGTTTAGAGGGGACAGTAATATAGTACCCTGAATAGTAGGATTCTTATTGCATTGGACACTCCCAAATAGTACGGCACCCTTTACAAGGGACCCCAATCCCAAAGGGTCCAAGTACCATTATGGCAGGTACTTAGCAGGTATTTGGGCCCCAAAAGTATATACCATACCAGTAGTTGGACCCAAAACCCTAAACCCTAAACCCAAACTTGAAACCGTAAAAAGAACTACCCATCTCAGAGCGACGGGAAATCCCAAAAGCCAGGACCTGATGTCGCAGCTGTCGAGAGATGCCAAGGGGCCCAGAGGGGTTGGAATGAACCTTATATATATATATATACACTATATAATACATAATAGTATATATATATACACACACTATATATAGTGTATAATATGCAATATATAATTTATACTATATAGCATACAGTATATGATATATGACTTTTAATATATGATATTGATGTCGGGGACAGTTCTTTGGGCGGAACTGAGTGCAGGTGTCGGCTGAATACCGTCGGTCCTTACGGCGGAAATTACGTTGTGGCTTTATTCTTCCAACTTTTCTGGATGGTTGGGTGTAAGCTCAAGTTGCAGTCTGCTTCCGCCAACCGCGAGCGGTGCTATGCCCAATGCAGACTATTCAGGACATTGCTGCAAGTTGGCCTGTCGCTACAGCCCCTCCAAGACTTTGAAAGACATTGGGTGGAAGCGCATTGTTGGCCCGTCGCTACAGCCCCTCCAAGACTTTGAAAGACATTGGGTGGAAGCGCATTGTTCGCATCACATCCATGCAACCTGAGCTCCTGCAACACACCTCTGGCAGACTTGAAATCTATATCTGAGACGTATAAGTAAACACGCGGCATGCGTGTTTACTTCCCGCGCACAGAGAACGACCCTTTCGCATACTGCGGATAATGTTGGAACCGGTGGCACAGCGGCAACATGATGGCACTAGCTTCGACAGCATAGCAGTCTTTGTATTGCTATGAGTATGTTTGAATCGCAAGATCGTCAACAAAGTCAATGGTAGCGCTTGTAAGAAGATCGTGCAACAGCTTGAGCACAGGAGCAATCGGTAGAGAGATAGTGCAGCAATGTTGGTGGCATGAAGCAGCAGCAATATGTCCCCGTTGCCCTTTTCCGTCTGCTTCTACACGACGACGACGACGATCTGCTGCCATTCCCACACTACGGCACGCATGGCGAGCACGGCGGTCGCCACGACATCCACGACGACGTTTTGACACAAAGGTTGATCGAAGACAACTTTGCACTCACAACATGAGAAGAAGGCAATCAACTCCCAGCAGAACAATAGCATGATTCTACTTCAAGAGCTGAGACGTTACGACAACAGGAACAATGCCGAGCAATTAGAACATGCCAGCAAACATAGCATAGTAGCAGTAGCAGTAGCAGTAACAGGAGCCGTAGCAGTAAGAGTAGGATGAGTAGTAGAAGTAGCAGTAGCACGAGCAGTAGCCGTAGCCGTAGCAGCAGCAGCATTAGCAGTCGCAGCGGCAGTAGCAGTGGCAGTGGCGGTGGCAGTGGTCGCCGCAGCACACAAGCTGCATCACGTATGATCAACGCGCAGCAAGCTTAGTGACTATGAGTGTGGCAAGGCTTCATGAAAACCTGTACAACTGAGACAACTGTCAGTGTTTTCAATCTTTGAGAGAAGGGCGGACAACAAAGCGGAAGCGTTTGAAGAAGTACAACTATCCATGCATGTGCGAAATTGTTCACGCCCGCATGAACTCGTAACTTGCATGACTCGGCGGTAAACCACCTACGTCGGGTTTGGGGCTTTCAACTTTGGTAAATGCAACGTTTACTTTGTATGGCATTGTTGTGACGTAGCTGCCTGCCGTCGCTTCAGGCACCGACTGGCTTCCACGATGCTGGGCGTCTTTAAGCAAAGCTGTTCTCCGAATCACTGAATGTAAGACGATGCATGGACGCAGGCCCAAACAGGAAATGCAATTGTCTCAGCTTACCGAAGCAGAATTCGCAGGGCAACTTGTCTGCCCAGGGGTTGAGATGCACTTTTAAGTTTCCTGAAACTAACGCAGAACTGAAGTAGCACGGGGCTTTCGGATCTGCCAGCTGTGCTTTCCAAATTGGGAGTTTTCAGTCATATGTTCAGCAACCACGCTGCATCTTCAGTCAACACGACTCGGACAAGCGCGAAGTCTCCACGTTATAGACTCCTTCCAGCAACCCTTGCAGAGACCCTCATAATGACTCTATAGTATCCAACGCCGTATTGCCTACCCTTTGAAGGAAGTGCTGCCTGCCATCCCGCAAGTTGGGGGCCTCACGACGCCGGCGCTGGGAGGACTCAGCACACCGGTCTCCGGCCTACCCGCCCCTGCGTCGACGGCCATGCCGGCCCCGGTAGCTGCACCTGCCACGAGCAGGCAACAGGGCTGTAAGGACTGCGGGTTATTTATCAGGGTTTCCAGATTTCCAGAAGGGTTGCTATAGGCCGTCCGTAATAAAAAGGTTTTCTGTATAGGATTTCAGGGCTAGATGGACGGAAAGGCTTGGAACCTGCGTGTTTCTTATTTTCTTGGTCTGGTGAAAGAAGTTAGACCAGTTCAAGCTGTTTTCGAGTGTTTGGATCAGGGGGGCCTTTTGCCGCATGGGTGAGAAGAGGGATCGATCAGTCAGATACATGGAAGCGGGTTTCAAGGGGAAGCCCTAAATCCAAAACCTGAACCGTAAACTGCCGTAAACCCTAAACTCCTAAACCCTAAAACCGCAACCAGCCCATGTTGAAAGAATCTCGTCATGTTCTGGTTTCTAGGCATCGAGCTTTCAGGAGCATTGAGCTTGTTTTTTTCGGTTTACGGCTTTGGGGACTTTACAACTGTGCATGATGGCGGTGTCGCTGTTGCTGCTGTTGATGTTCTTGTTGGTGGTCATGCTGGATCTTCTTCTCAATTTATGTAAGTTGCTGTCGTTCCTACTTAGTTTGTTTCGGAGTATGATTTTCAGTGCAACGATCTTCCGAAGCATTGTTCAACCGCGTGTTGTTGTCATTATTTTCGTAGGCGTTCACTTAGCGAATAGTGTAGTAGCACATGTGTTGTTCCCATTGCCCTCCAAGACAAAAGCCCTGATGATTCCGCAGAATGGGCGTGGCATCCTACACACCGCCTCCGGCCGCATGTTTCACTCCGCCCTCCCTGCTGCCCACGGCGGAAGTGGGCAGAGCCTTCGCCAGAGTCTGTTCACGATTCGCATTCAAAGGGTTTCTACATGAACTTAAGAGGTACCATCAGGGATACTACCAAGGCTACCACTAAGGGGTACGGGATGCTTCTATTCAAGCCTGTCTGCTGCTGCAGAAGATGCAACCGGGAAAGCGCTTTCAGGACAAATTTCCGCAAGGATTTCGACATTTGGCGCATTGCAGTCAAGCCACAAAATGCAGCAGATACTGTTCTGCCCTGGAACTGAATGACTGACTGACTGACAGACAAGCGTACAAAACACAGACACAGACATACGTTCCACCGAACAAACCGGCAGAGGGCGAGGGCTTGGCGGAAGCATCGGATTGGCTTCTGAGGAACTGCATCTCGAGGCCTGTCCCTCGAGGGCTTCTGGGCAGCACAGTTGTCAGACATTCCGAGTCCGAAGTTAGCAAGCAATCCCCAGCCTGCGAGCAGAAGCGGCAGCGTGGACGGCGCAGCATGACGTTTTGATGCATGACGCCCTAAGACTCCGAGGCATCTCTGATATTGATCGTGGATCCGAGGCTACTACTCTACTGGCGGGATGGCAGCCGCGACGATGAACACTGCATCCACAGCTGTGCCAACGCCCCAGGCTCGCACTGCCGACAGGTCTGTGTCAGTACCGGTCGCGAATCAATTCTACCAGCGAGCGGACGGCGTGACAGTTGACTCAGGATGAGAGATGCTTTGAAGATGTGATGTAGGAAAAGTGAAGTTCACTCCGACGGCAGACATCTTGGATGGTCACGGGAACCCCATGCCGGGCAAATATGCTGCACGTGCAGTGCATGTGGACGAACCAGCACGTCATGATGGTTCCCAATGAATGCAGAACTCCAAAAAGAGGAACTTGCTATGTGTGGTTAGAAGTCGGATGTCGATGGTGATGTTGAACGTGCCATCGGCGTGCAGCTCTAGCAGTATGTGCACATCAACGACGCAGTCGCTAACCCGAGGCACTTAGGACAGCTTGAGTCGATCTTCACAGTTCACTCCGCCCCTAGCTCCCTCCCTAAACCCTAAACCCGAAACATATTCCAGCGTTTCCTAGGACACTCCTGGGCAGGAGCCAAGTACGTGCGGCATTTTCTTCACTGATGCATGTCTCAAAACACCCTCTGCGATCGAGGTTCAACCTTCTCGAAGTCCAATTTTAAGTCGGAGTCTGCGAGCCGCTGGCAAAGAGACTCCAATATCCCTTGATCAAGGAATATACCTTAAACTACAGTAGGATCCCTAATATGATTTAAGGTATATTAAATTTATATTCCTCAATTGAGGGATATTGGAATCTGTGGCAACCCCTCAGCCCCTAAAACCCCCAATGCGTTGTTTGCACCCTGCTGCGCTGAGAGGTGCCTGGGAGCTACACGTACAGCACGCCTTCTCCTTTCACCTACAGCTGCTCAGCTTTGTCCTATGCTTCGTTAGGGTGGCCTTGCGAACACCGGCTATTGCAACAAGGTGTCTTAACGGCTATCAGTATCCTCTACTTCGGACATCATGCACTTCTGTATCGCTTTCAAGAGTGAAGCTCCTGGACTCCTGGCCCCGGTGTAGAGACCTGTTTTTCCTTGGGGTTCCCGATGATAACCATATACACATAAAATACTCCCATTAAAGGAACAGAGACGTTTTTTAATTCTTAAGGCCCCAGAGTTATCTCTGCAGCGCCCTCTAGATGTCATAGCAGCTGAAGTGAGAGGAGACTCTGGCCTCAGGTCAGGCCCAGCCGCAGAGTGCCTTGGGCTCCAATCTCAACGCGGCTTCCTACACCTACTCCAGCGGGACGCCTTTCACTGGTTACAGCCAGCCGTTCATTTCAGGCTTCCTGGCGGGGTTTAGGTTGTTCTAGTTTTAGGGGTTGGGGATATGCCAGTGGAGGGCATGTCGTCAGAGCAATGAGAGCTGCGCTTGTCATGCATGGGTGCAGTTGATCTTGACTGCGTTGTTGTTCCGTCATCCCGAGGTCAGACATCACAGGGTGCTTCGGGGGCTGACCTGGCATCGTACACCTACACTGCACCGAGCTACACCACCTCTGCAGCTCCCGCATCGTTGACGAGCTACACCCAGCAGGGCCAAATCATGGGCACCTCGGAAGCTGAACGAAGCTTGTGGCCACTGCCTGTGAGCACATAGACACTTGATTTTTCCATTCTTGCTTGTAGCAGCGCATCGAAGGCACAACGGCGCAGAAGGCATTGAACGCAGATCTCAGTGCGGGTGCATACACCTACACCACCTCGGCTCCGACTGCCTTGTTCACTGGTTACAGCCAGCCAGGACAAAGCACAGGCGCATGGGCCCTGGTAAGTGCCCACCAAAATCACGCTGAAAAGGCGGGTCGTTACACAGCGCAACCTTGCCTTGCCTCTCTTGTTGTTGACTGATTCAGGTTCCGTTCATTAGAGCACGGATGTCAGGGGTGGGTGCCGATCCCATCCATTTGAAGAGGGCTTCAAGTCAACTTAGAAACAAAGCAGTAGTAGCAAGTCTACCAGCAGGCGCTGTCTGCGGGGTAGGGAAGGAGCCGCAGTAAGAGTCGTAGTCGTAGAAGCAGCAGCAGGAGGAGGAAGAACAGCAGCAGTAGCAGCAGTACTAGCAGTACTAGCAGTAGCAGTGGCAGTGGAAGTGGCAGTAGTCCGTAGCAGTAGCAGTAGCAGAACTCGTGACGCATGGTAGAAGTACAGGTAGTAATCGTAGTTGTTGCTGTTTTTGTTGTAGTAGGCGGATGCGGAGGAGCCACTCTGAGTCTGCGTGACCCTGACGAAACGGTTGGCGCAGCTTTTGAAACACGTATGAGCAGCTGCCATGGCATTCGTATGGTGAGCATCTTGATCTTCAGACCGTCTGCTGCGACCTAAAGTCTTATGAAGGGGCCCAGTAAATTTGCTTCGCTTGCAGGTGCTTACGGTGCGAGGCTGGCGACACCCAGCTACCAGCCTCCGTACCAGGCCATCTCTTGGGCTGATGGAGAGAGAGAGAGAGAGAGAAAAAAAAAAGCGAGTGTTTCAACAACTCAAGTGGCAGTCTTAATGTGTGTCTCCTAAGTCCGTATCCCATGATATCAGCTGGCGCAGGGCTTCATGTTTGAGACAGCGTAGATATTCGAGGCTTTCGTAAAAAAAATATGTAGCAACGGAGCTTCTGAAGCCTTCCAAACCCCAGCGTCAGGTGCTAAGTTGACGGAGCTTCTGAGGGTCAATGCTGCTTGGGACCCATGGCTGCAATCCAAAAGCAACATATAGGGGCCTCAACAATTACCAATACTATTTTGGGACGTTCCTTGTTATATTTATAGTATAATGGGCCGCAACACCCTATTCTAACTATTAAGGACACTACAGTAGCATGGTAACCACCTCGCAGGTTTATCCTCACAGCAGTACTTGGTGCTAGCAGTCACGCGAGTGAGAGCAACAACAGCTTGTAGTTGCCATGTTGCATCTTCATGTCGACATAGTGGTAAACCAGGCTGAAGACACGAAGAAGAAACTGTGGTAGCAAGACTCATCACACTTAGCTGTGGATGGCGTTCTTGTCATGCCTGGATTGGAAATAGTACTATAGGGGCCTTAACAAATAATAGGATAGGGTTTACTGGGCTCTTTATTATTATAGTTATGGTATAATGTCCCCCAAAACCCTATTCTAATTGTTAAGGCCCCTACATTACAATTACACCGGGGAGACGGGATCGAGCTGCTAAAATCAGTCCATGAAGCTTTCGAGATGGGTTTCTCTGGGGTCCCTATTATGGTAACTTAAACTACTTTCCCCTATTAGGGCAACTTAAATCAAATATCCCTATTATATGGTGTTCTCTCTGGGTGCAGCAAGATTTCTTCAATGTCTGCAAGCCAAGGACATGGTATCTCTTAGCAATTTATGTGACCGCCTGCAGTCTGTATGATCGCCCAAAGTGCGAAGGGGCAGACAGCAAGCTTGTATTGCAACCTTGGCCGATCAATGGAGAGCAGGGTATGAGATGTGTAGGGTTTAGGACAACGTCCATGTAGTCTTGACTTTGGACCATGGAACATCAGATTTAACATTCCTGGTTCCTGTACCTGCCTAAGCACCCCTGCCCGGAACCAACTCACTATGCCAAGCTGTTATGCGGCATGTAGATTTTACCTCAAATTCTGTAAACCCTAAATCCTAAACCCTAAACCCTTCTGTTTCTCATAAAGTCCCCTTTTGGGTGATTCCTCCACCGATCTGCTCTCTGCGTATGCTAGTACCGCCTTGAGGTTCGGATTCTCGGCGACGATGTAACATAGAAGCCGAGGTTTTTCAGAGTAATATAGGGGCCTTAAATGGCCTGAATAATACCTACACGATTTTGGGGGTTCCTTCTTATAGTTATACGTAGTATAATGGGCCCCAAAACCCTATTCTAAGTATGAACGCCCCTATAGTACCATTCCTCAAACTTCCTCCTAAAAGTAGTATACCCGCAGACCGATTGCAATGGTTAAGGCCCTATACCAACCTGTGAGTTGATGGTTTCGGATGTTGGGTCCGATCCTACCACGTCGTCATACCCAAGCTTTTGCCCATTGGATTGTATGTGCTGTTGAAGATGAAGTGTTACAGTGTGAGTTCTCTCGTCAACCTGCCTTTATACTTAGACAGAAAGCCTGGCACACCGGCAGCTTCCGAAAATCAGATCCACAGCTTTGACGAACAGAGAGGCTGAACCCGGCGAAGACTACCAGCAGTGGGATAGGAGCATCTGGTGAATTGGAGGATGGTGCATACTGTTATCTTTCCGTTGCTTCAAACTTGAAATATCTGAAGCATAGTTGCAGAGCTGTCATTTGATGCAGCGGTCAGAGCAAGGAACTGACCCTAAACCCGAAATCCTAATTTCAAAAGTCAGAGGCCCTCCAACTTGCCAGAATGGAGTACCCACTGCGTTGTCACGCAATGAGCGGAGTCTTCATGGAACAAAGACGCGCGACCGCGGTTCAGTGCCGGTTGCACTTACGAGGTTATACCACACTACACTGTTACATTACATGATAGTTTATCATGATATATCATATTATATCATCCCTTTTGGGGTCCTGTTTATAAGGGTGCCGTACTATTGGGGGACCTAACCAGGGACCCCAGTCTAGAGAGCTACCCATCTCCGCTCTATCAGTCCGGCTGGGCTTTTCCAGCCTACAGGCTCGGTTATATCAAAATGTATATTTGGGAGTTTCTGGGGATACTTTATTTTGGGGTCCTTATAGTAAGGATCCTACTAAAAAGGGTACTATATTCGGGTCCCCTGTTTTCGGAAACTCCCATATATATTTGTGTACATTCTATGTCCCGACTCGTCGACTCCTAAGGAAGCTCCGAGAATTGAAATCGTCCTGCGACCGCTTGTCTCAGGCTTGCCAGAAAGCTTCGGAATGGCTTGTTGCAGCTCGATTGCATGGGAGCTGAACGGGACCTGCAAGTGCCACTGCCCTTGGTCTACTATAGGGTCCTAAATATTTACCAGTACTATTGTGGAGGTTCCTTAGTATAATTAATTATAGTACAATGGGCCCGAAAACCCTATTACAATTATTAAGGCCCCTATGCCAGAGTATCGCGAACCTTGTACATGATGAGCACTCTGGGGCTTCAGGTTTGTCAGCACTCGTTGCATGGATGACTTACGGCTCTGAGCATGGTAGTGAATGCATGGCACTGCGCAGACATTGCCTGGCAGTCAGGTCCCTGGCTGCCACGTTAGGGCGACGTTCTCTCGCCGCAGAGATGGAGCCCGCAGCCAAGGCCCCACGTGTGGGAGCAGACGGACCGACCCTCACTGCCTACTCAATGGCAGGCGCAGTGTTGTGGGGCCCAGCAAAGGCGCACAAAGGAATGACCGTGGCAGAGCTGGCTTCCATGCTCGACAGACCAAGCACGTCCCCGGGCCTCAAGATTCTGGGGTCTGGTTAAGAAGTGCTTTCGAGTTACCAGAATCGGAATGCAAAGTAAATGGTTAATATGGCTTCAGAATGCTAGTAGTTATATAGCTACTTTAGCCCTAAACCCTAAACCCAAAGTTGCCAAACCCTACACCAAAGTTCCAAAACCCTGAAGCCGTACTCCTAAACCCTAAAACGCACAGTTTCTAAATCCTAAGCTAAACCTTAAGTTCCTGAACCCCAAACCCTAAATCCTAAAACCAGAACCCAAGCCCCTTAAGAAGAGCCGAAGGATCGCATGCAAGGAGTCGATGCTTGAGCAAGGAGAAGATCTCTCTAAGCTCGCTGACCCTTCGGAGCTTTTCGTTCATTTCGACCCTCCCAAGCCCTTCGACGAGTCTTGGGGGTTTTGTCTTGATAGGACTTTTATAGTGTTTTTGCGGTGGGTATCCATAAAGGTTCTACGGGTATAGGGCCCCCGAGGCCCTTCGACCACAGCTTCGTGAGGGATCTCATCGAACTTGCGCAGGAGAGTGAGGACAACGAGCTTGTGGTACCTGAGAAGATGGAGGCTCTTGGATACTGCCCCACTCAGAAACAGTTGGATAATATTCATAATATAGATATATAAGGACCTTAATAGTGGCCCTATTATAGACTGCTACTGTATGGGGCCCCCCGTACCCAAATGGAGGCTCTATTTCAGAATCACCAGTCGAAGCTCGTCCGTGAGGGTGTGAGCTTTGAAACTCACCCTCAAGAGACAGTCGACGAGCTCAATCGGCTCGTGGAGGACCTGAAAGAGAAGAGCGCGCAGGATTATCATCCGGGAACCGATGAGATCGTACGGGATCTGGTCCATCCTTCCCTTTACCCCTTTGTGGAGGGGATTTCCCAGACCACAGGGACTGACGATGTTACGCCTGCAGTGCAGGGTTTGCGGAAGGACATGTGGGGAAGGCCATATGAGACGAGCAAGTACCAGTGGTTGCCGTCGGAGGTATCGGTAGCAGCAGATGGTACTTGCAAGTTCCAGACATATATCAACAACCTCGACCGGGAGAAGCACCTGGGACAGCATTAACCGCCGCACCTCCTTCGCAAGCCTACGTAGGTCCCTCATTTTCCATGGTGTCACACGGCCGAGGTATGGTGAACTATGCAGTGCACTGGAGCGTCTGCTGACCCGGTGTCTGCCCCATTTGGAAGCTGCGTGGAGCCATGGACAGCAAGTAAAAGGTTTTAATGATGAGGATGAGGACATGGACGACTCTGACTGCAGCGACTCACCTTGCTTTTAGCACGGGTTTCTCTGACCGTTGTCGTCCATACCATAACATGCTATAGGGGCTGAAATAACTACCTATACTATTTTGGGGGTTCCTTATTATAATTACAGTATAGTGGGCCCCAAAACCCTATTCTAATTATTAAGGCCCCTGTATTAAGAGCTGCCTGCTTTCACCATTGCGAGGTGCAGGTGAGCCGGAGAACATAGAAATCCAGTCCCTTCGTGGACGGGCTATTCAAGTCATTACCAAAATTGTGGATTATGAGCTGCCTCCTGGTGGGACCCACGAAGGCGTCTGGCACGTGGAGGGGATGAGCCACGAGAACATCGTCGCGACAGCAGAGCTCATCTTGAAGAAGGATGCCACATTAGTCGGTGGTGGCTTGCAGTTCCAGCGAACCTTCCGAGAAACGGAAGGGGGCGCCATGATTATGGGATTTCCCCAATGTCGGGCAGCACAGATGGATGAGGTAGTGGAGGCAGGCCTTGTCCCCCTTGGCCAGTTGCCCCTCCCACATCGGCGCCTGGCGGCTTGGCCAAACAGCCACATCCACAAGGTGGAGAAGATCTCGAACACATCAGAAAGCCAAGCGGTGCGACGCATTGTGGTGCTGCTAGGATGCACTGGGGGGGTGCCTTAGGTGCTTTACAACTTGTCATGATAATAAGCGTCTGTCGGAATATACAACTCTGTTGTCAAGATTCCGAGGTTTTGGTTGGTGAACCCAGGGGTGAGGATCATTTCCACCCAGCACGTGCCAAAGCAGCAGGGGGTGATGCCCTTGGAGGAGGCTCGGGAGCACCGACTGTCGCTCATGGAGGAGCGAAAGTTACACAAGCAGAATTGGAATCTCCGCGAGGTCAGCCTTTGTGAGCACTGATGGCTGCAGCCCTGCCATTTGCACAGTGTTTGTACAGACAGCGAGCAGGAAAAAGTGCGTGCTTCCTTACAATTCAGGCAGTTGTGCCACCAAGCAGCAGCGAAATTCCAACCACCTTGCCCTCAAGATGTTCTGAGATTTGGGGGAGTTTCTGAATTTCTGCTCATGTCATGAACTATGTGTGGGTGGGTAGAAGCCTCGCGGACGTGTATCGTGTGTAGCATTTTACCAACTTTACTTGAAATGCTTTCATGTTGCTAATGCCCACTGTTTGCTAGCATCGGCGTGTATGGAGGGTTCATGGTGTTCTTATAATATATAACATACAATCGTATATATATATATATGTACATGCATAACATTGCAAAACATGCAACCCAGGACACATAATGCATAAGTTATATCTTGCACACAATTTAGAATACAAGCCTTGTGCAGATATGAAATTATTTGATCTGTAATATGTAATATGGAATATGTGTTATGCAATAATTAACTCACATGTATATACAGTGTATATATATATATGTACCATGGCAAATCACATGGGTATATATATATAGAGTCGATGGGTGCATAACATATAGCATATAACCCGTACAATATAAAATGTGTATTTAAGCAACAAACAAAATTACTTGGACATATAAAGATATATGATATAACTGTTGTATGTTTATATGGTTCACCAAATAAGATGTAACATGGTATACATATATATACATATGTATATTATACCTGCGTCTATATATATATATATATATATATATATGTATAAGGTGTTTTAAAATATGTACATACAGTACTTAGCATACACCATAACACATGCAGTAGATAGTCGATGATATCTAGTATATAGCAAATAGCAAAGGAAGATTGTACATGGTCGTATGTATAAAGAAATATTAATAATAACAGTATTAACAATAACAATAACGGTAACAACAGCTTCAACAATCAAATCTAAAATAATAGGCAATATGGTAATAACTATATGTACTTATATAATATCGCGATACTAAGAGTAACAACAATTACGTTACTAATATTGTCAGTTCATAATGTAAAATGTACAAACTCTAACGGTTGCGGATATTTACAGCTTGAAACATAGAAAGCATGCAATGCAATGCATCATATCTAACACAAGCTGTTTAGACAGTATGATACAATATTGTATGAAGAGAAAACACGATAATGCCGAAGAAGTATACATGCATGTCCACGTGTATATATATATATGTTATATATGTATACGTACTAGCAGCAGTAAGAGTAATATACAAACGGTCAAAGATGATAAATACATAAATTAAGATATATGTGTATGTATGTGCATGTGGATGGATGTATGCGTGCGTGTTATGATATGTATGTATATATACATACATACATATACACCACATATAATGCTATGTATTACATACCATAGAATACACATATATGTGTATATAAGTATGTTATAGGTACATATACTAACAATAAAAATAATAGTCATAAGTTACCACATATATATACACATAACGGGTAGCATGTATTACATAATATGTCATCTGAAGTGTGGAATATGTAATACACACATATATATATAGAGAGAGAGAATAATGTGTAGTGGGTCATAGGTAGCTCATAATACATAGCATGTTTCATAACTTGTAAGTTAAGAGGTATAAGAGATATGACGTAACTAGTCTATAACTGATAGTGTATTGCGTTCTTAGCTCCAGCTTGAGAGGCTTTTCGAGCCAGCTTTCCACCTTCCCAGAAAACGATCCGATCATCATTCAATCTTCAGTTTACGAAGCTCGGACTCTCTTGTCTATTGATGGTTCAGAGCCCGGACAGCTGAGGCACTCAGTCTACCGAGAAAGGACACTATCGCGGTGGCCGCTGCCATTTCTGCTTGCGAGAAGGGTCAGAAGAGGCGCGTGGGGTTAAATAAAGCTCCCAGGGTTCCTAGTCTTTACATAGATATACTTGCCGTTGCAAGGTACAAGAAAGAAGCACTACTGGTTAAGTTGAAAGCCGAGGAACACTGAAAGCATGAACCTCAAGCAGTCAGCCTATCATGCGTTTTGGGATTCTGCCTCACAGTTGAGCTTGCATCGCTTGCTGCTTTGAGAAGTTCGATGTCCAGAGTGTGCACGGGACTGGATGGCACACATACCATAATATGCCATATTGTCAAATAATGTACTTTAATGTACCATCTGGGTATGGCGACCAGAGACTGTGGAGGCACGACATTCTCCCAAAATGTGCGCCGAACAGAGTGGGCCTTTTTGCGCTTCACCGAAACCCCCGGCATGTTGACGCGCTGTTGTTCCAAACGCTGATCCCCTGAACTCCCACATGCTGAAGCAATGCGCCTTCGACTCCCATAGCTGACCGCGAAGAAACCTCTACATCCCGAACCTGAAACCGCTGTCGCTAACCGTAGTGTACCCAGGAAACTTGTTTCAACCCTGACCCCAGGCGTCGGAGAAACACCAGCCTGACGCAAACCCTCGCAGGCTATCGACCAAGATCTTGCAAGAGCTTGAACCGCCTGACATCCCCAAGCCCGGGCACCACACCTAGTATACCACTGCCGATACGGTCAGGCTCGTAGTCATCGTTACCACCATCATCACCATCGTCCTCATAATATCATAATCGCCCGAGGCCCTACGTATGACCAGGGAGCCCCTAAGTCATGCTCCCATAGACGCTATAAATCCCTACAGCACCAAAGTCTGAAGCCCTCCACCTTCAAACCATTCCAAACCTTACAGCTCTAACCCCGCGAAGCCTTAGTGTATAATTGTTGTTATGTGACTGTGCGCTTACTATCAGTACTATTACTGTCTTTTACCTGTCATGCAGGAGGTCAGATAGTGCTTGGCGGAGTGCTTCTGCGCTGCTAGCTGAGCTCGCGCCGAACAGGCTCCAGAGGGATGTAGCTCGGAAGAAACAGAGTAGAATGAGTAGAAAGCTCGGAGTCGACATTTGTGCCTCGGGCTCTTGTTTCTATCTTACGTCACATACATATACATGTAAGTGTATATCTATAAGTCTATAAGTGTAGCTATTTGGTCTGAGATAATCATATCACACCCCTCCCTTAGTTGCGAACCTTTGATTGTTTCGGTAGTACTGACTTTCGTGCTGGCTTCTTCTGGCGTCATAGCTAGAACCCGATCCACCTCGCAAGTTTCGATCGACAGAAACTCCTCAACACAGACTACCGTCGGCCCAGCTCCCATTGGTATTCTAGGGAAGCCGAGGCTGATGTTGGTGAGAATCATCAACAACAAGAACGGAATGCACATTGCGCACCAGTATGCATACATACATACATACTTACATACATACATACCCCATATTTACAGCATTTAATTTGTATATGTGCATGCAGGCATGCACAAATATGTACGTACATATGTACATATGTACGTACACACATGTTTCAATGCGTACCTACATGCCTGCTGTCTTGCAGCCTGCATGCATGCATGCATGCCTGCAAATGTAGGGACATATGCACGGATGTACATACCCGCCCACCCACCCACCCACCCACCCACGCACACACACACACACAAACGCACACACACACACACATGTGAATGTGCACTGAATCTTGCAATCGCATTCATGCTGTGTACTCTGATCATCGCCGTCGTGGTCGCCATCATAACAGCACTATCCCTCCCCCGCTCCTTGTCCTCTGCTTCTCACTGTCATCTGAATCATCATAATCACCTTGATTGAAAAAAGTGCCACTGTAGGGTGGCCGTCAGGGCAAAACGCAGACTTCGTTTCGGCAACTAGGTACATGAAAACAGATATAGACAAACATGTCAAGGGTCTCTGCATCATCCGGCTTGTCGGTTCAGTTGTCAGGATGTCCACCGGGATTCATGCTTCCGGAGCTGACTCGAGGATGTAATCTATGAATTTCATGTCAGACTCGCTGGGATCGGTCTTCGTCGTTTTGCGCAACCCTGTCGTGAAGCCAAGGCCATCTGTAGCAACGCAATCCTGAGTGCATTCGAGATCCTTTTCTGCAGACAAGGATTGATGTCTTTTTGCGTCTGTAGCATGGGAGGCACCTGTAGAATCTGCTTACAGGTTCGTAGACCTGAAGCAACAGACAGTCAGCAATCATCATTGTCTTTATTGTGAACAAGTAGCAGTTGCTGTGGTCAGAAGTAGGAGTACTAGGAGCAGTAGTAGTAGTAGTAGTAGTAGTAGTAGTAGTAGTAGTAGTAGCAGTAGCAATAGCAATAGCAGTAGTAGTAGTAGTAGTAGTAGCAGCAGCAGTAGTAGTAGTAGCAGTCGTCCTCGTCGTCGATGTCGTTGTGCTCGTCGTCCTCCTCCTCGTCGTGGTGGTGGTGGTGGTGGTGGCGGCTTCATGATATGATGGTGTTGCTATGACGGCGGCAATGATGCAGAAGAAGGAGCAGCATGTTTGCTTTGGGTATGATCTTGCTCTGGTGGGGGACGATGGTGACGACAATGTCGTTGTTGCTGATGATGGCGATGATGATGATGACTATGTTGGTGCTGATGATGCTGACGAAAGCCATGGTAATGCTGAAGAAGACGAGTACGTAGTTCTACATATATATATATATATATATGTATGTATCATGTAGTGTATACATAGATATGTACATGGTGCAGATAGTTCTTACGATGCCGATGCTGCTGATGAGACTGACACTGTGACAGAGTTGGCGATATCGCAGACAGTGAAAATCATCGGCCTGGCCATATCAACGGTGTTAGAGATGCTGTTGGCGGTGGAGCCACATGGGGGGTTTCCGAAAATAGGGGACCCTAATATAGTACCCTAGATGATAGGATCCTTATTATAAGGACACCCAATCAAGGTACCCCTAATTTTCGGAAACTCCCACATGTTGTTTTTCGTGCTGGCAAAGGGGCTAGTTGTGTTGCTGTTGCCTTTGCTGGTGGTGGCGTGGTGGCGTGGTCGCGAGCCTCCCTGGTGCGAAATCTTCTCGGGCAAGACCTGAAGGATTACACATCTTCTTCTTAGGGCTCACAAAATTTCATCAACCTCTGATGTACCCCCAAACCCCATGCAAGTTCTCTTTCTTAGGGTTCACATAATATACTCGACCTCTAATGTAACCCCCAAACCCCATGATAATTCTTAAGGCCCCCCTCTATTCGCCCAGGAAGGCGCAGAAGTGGATTCAAGCCTTGGCTCTCCTCCACACCCGGCGGGCGCCCGGTGACATTGGGCTTATCGGCTCCCTGGAGTGGCACAGAGTTTAGGGTTTAGGGTATGACCTATACTATGTTGGGGTTCCTTACTATTTATGGTAAAATGGGCCCCAGAACCCTATTTTCGTTATCAAGGCCCTTATATTAGGCCTTGGGGTCTTTGGGCCATGGGAGTTAGGGGCTACCATCAGATTTTGGAAGGTTTAGGGTTTCCGGCGAATCTTCAGAAGCTTTCGGTGGTTAGTAGCGGGATTCGGGGGGGCTGGGTCAAAGAAATTCTTGCAAAGGCAATGTCAAAGAAATTCTTGCAAAGGCAATTACGGTTCCCGACTTGCATCATGTGCCTCCCCAACCGGCGTCTCACTGGGACTTCCGACCGCCTTTGACCTAAACTCCCGAACCCGAAACCCCATACTCTGAATCCAACAATCCCTGAACCCTCAAACTGTTGACCCAGATCCTCTGGATGCTAAAGCCCGAAACCACTGGAGGCTTCTCCAATGCTTTGGGGGCCTGCGCCTCCGCAGATCAACGCGACGCCGCCTGCCGGCTACGGCAGGTGATGACGCAGGAGGCCAATGGGCTTTGAAGTTTTATGACTAGGATGTTCTTGTTACAGTAGCCTGTGTAGGGCCGAGGGTGCTTGGTGCATAATATGCTACTCCCTCTCTCTCTCTCTCTTTATATATAAAGGCTCTACGGGGAGTGCATGGCAGGTTGTAAGGTTTTGGCGGCGTCTTTGGTATGTAGCTTGGAGATGTTTGGGTTCCGTTTGTCTGAACGTTGAAGCTCTTTGTTCCTCCAATCCCGGTTGGTATTACAGCACTATGTTAAAACTAGGTAGGGCTTTGGGGCATTTTATAGTTTTCCTTATTGAGCTTAAGAGGATCTTATTTACTAATAGTTTTCAAAAGCTTTACAAGGCCCACCTAGTAAAACCATGAAGCCATGAAGTCTATGCCTCAACACCAGAGCCCGAACCCTAAACCACGCAGTCCTGCGCCCGAAGCCCAAAAAACAATGAAGTCCAAACCATGAAGTCCAAGCCCTACATCAATCCCAAGCCCTGACCCTAAACCCTAAACCTACCAGGTATTCTGACTGTAGCAGGAAAAGGGCCCGCAAAAATAAAAAAAGCCTAAACCCTAAACCCTAAAACCCCCAAGCCCTAAAAGCCCTGACCCTAAACCCTAAACTCTAAAGCCCTGAACCCACACACTGAGTCTCTGAATCCTGGACTCTCAAACCATGATCTTCAAACTCAAAATCCCGAACCCCTGCACTCGAAACCATGAAGTTTAAAGTCGCCCCAAACCTGAACCCTAAAAAACCCTAATATAGGGGCCTTAACAATTACCTCTACTATTTTTTGGGGGGGTTCCTTATTATAATGATAGTCCCCAAAACCCTATTCTAATTATTAAGGCCCCTATATTAAATCCTAAAACCCCCAAAGTGGATCCTGCCAGGGACTGCGCCCGACGGCGAGCAGTCAGCGAGCTCAGAGCAGTATTATCGGGGCTCTAATAATCAATTAGGGTTTAGGGTTCAGGGTTTAGAATAGGGTTTGGTGGCATTTCGGGGTATATATATATATATAGATATATGTAGATATATATAATATCGTATAACGAGAAGGGGATTACAAGGGTGGAATACTATTAGAAATTGCTCCGACCTCTATGCCAGTTTTCCTGGCTCAGGATCGCCTTTGAGCCATGTACAAGCGTGGAGTTGTACAGAACTAAGTACAGATTTTTAGCATGCTACATTTGATGTTGGGTAAGTGGATAACGAGTTAGTTGAAGATCTTTTGACGGTATTTCACGGTATCTAAACAACCACATTACATGATCATGCAAACTGAAGTATGAAGAGAGTAGGATAGATCCCCACAGACAAAGGCTAAACCGTAAACACCACAATGCCAAAACCTTGGCCCCAAACCCAAACGGCCTCGAAGACCCCTTACCCCTAAACCCCTGAACCCTAGACCCTAAACCCCTAACCCTAAACTCCTAACCCTAACCCCAAGGGTCCAAGTACCCAATTATCATATACTCTCAAAATTAGTAACCTACATAACTACTATCCCAAACCCGAGTATCCAATTATTGGGTCCTTTGGACCCTTAGGGTAAGCCCCTAAACCCTAAACCCCTAAAGCCCTAAACCTCCAGGCCTCGCCGTGATGGTCTCCGCTTTGGCCGGCAGCGAAGCATTGGGACACCGGCTGGAAATCCCGTGGCTCGGAGTCAACCCTTTTGGGGGTTTGGGGTAAACTTCCTGTCAGGGTTCCTTTAAGGGATCTATAAGGGTTCCTATACGGGAGGCCGCTTCGGTTTAGGGTTTAGGGCTTTTAGGGTTTAGGGTTTTAGGGTTTAGGGGTTAGGGGGCTTTAGGGGTTTAGGGGGCCAAGGGTTTTTAGGGCATGCAGCCGACAACAAGAACAAAAATCACAGGAAAAGCGACAACATAAATCATCATCATAGCGATAATCTAAAAACCGTATATACCCCAAGGGGTTCGTATCAAAAAGCGTTTTTGATGGGTCTAAGAGAAGCCCTCCGAGTCGTCCTTGATAGCCACGGTAACAGAAGAAAGCCAAGAAGAAGGCGCGCAAAGATAGCATACCTGATAAGGAAATGAAAATCAGGACAGAACTACCGTAGTTACAACGACAGAGAAGAAACATACTAAGGACAGTATGAGTCAATAGCACACAGGGGAGCAGTGCGGATAGCGGCGGTCATCCCGAACTCAAGAAATGCAAAATGCCGACAAGAACTCCACGGCCGTGCCAAGGAAGCTGCTGTCAGATGCACGCAGTGCCGTGCTGGATCTTCGTAAGCTGCCAGCTGGTGTTTTTCAATCTCTGAAAAAGAGCCCATGAGCCTCTCAAGCCGGCGAATCGAGGGAAAAAGTCGCCTGCCAAGAAACTGTCCATCTTGCAGTCTCCAAGGGGGATCGAAGTTTCTCAGAGTAGCCTGTTGCAGTAATTAAAAACCTCTGTCCAGCTTCACTCAATGCTTGGATGATGTGAACGGGACCTTGTAGCTTCCTCAACCACACCCCCTTGCGACGTACAAAATACCATAGGTCAGTCGGAGTGTCGATCTCTATGGGAACCAGGACTGTCGGGTTTGTGAGCTGCTGTTGGTGTGTTTCGGCCCACGACGGCCTTTACATAAATGGTTTAGTACGAAGAAGTTTAGGGTTTAGGATGTGCAGCTTTGCGCGATGGGCAGCCATTCCCACGTAGCTACATGTGGCTGGTCACTGCTCAGTGCCCACAGCCACAACGTTCTTCGCGAAACCGTTGTTGTTGCAATGGCTCGGGGTACTCTCACTTGCTCCACTTAGTTCCATTACAACTCACGATGATTCAGTTTCAAGTTCAGCCCGAAGTGGCAAGAATGTAGTAGTATTCCAGGATTCAGTGTCCAGAACCCTAGTGTTAGCACCTTAAAACGACACCACATGGCGGGATTGAAACCGGACTGCAGGATTGGACACTGCATGTAGTCTCCTTTGTAGTTGCCGTTTTCGGGTACCCCGTAACCAGTTCCATGTCAGAGGATCCTAATCATCAAAGGTGGTTAGGAAACAGCGGAACTACAATGGAGACTGTAGGTGGTCCTTCAATCCGCAATCCACTGTTCTTCCCTATTGTTATGATTGTCATTATCATCAACATTGTTGCCATTTTTGATTATAAATTATGATGTTATCATTATCGTTGCTAATATATGATATCTTGCGTTGTGCTGCCACAAGCCACCCCATCACCCTCGCCAGTCGGTCCGTGATCGAGCTGGGACTGGCTACAGCAACCACACCGAAGACCACGAGGTGGGAGTTTCCGAAAATAGGGGGCCCTAATATAGTACCCTAAATAGTAGGATCCTTATTATAAGGACCCCCAGAATAGGTACCCCCTATTTTCGGAAACTCCCCGGTGGGTTCAGAGCCGTCGGCCTTGGGCCGCTTGGGGTCTAGGGTTTATGGGGCTTGGAGTTCAGAGTTTTGGGGTGTTTGGAGCTTTCGCCTTTTCGAGGGTCGAAAACGAGGGCTGCAAGAGTCATCTTCCCGAATGCTGAGTAATGAGCACAGATCGCTTGTCTCTAGGGCTCTAGGGACATAGAGCACGTAGAGTCCTGAAGACCACCTGCTTGCTCGGCATTGAGGCGGTTCTCCTTCCGATCTTGTAAACCCGACATGCCTCTGGGAATGTAGCCTGCGATGCATGTTGTCGCGCCAGGACATGAAAAGGAGTTACTCCAAGGACCTCCGAACCTTCCCTGACACGCCATGTTGTCCGGTCGATGTTGTGCTTAATGCTCGTGGGGCAACTTTCAATGCAGCGAGGCTGAAAGGAAGGGTGTGCAGACTAGATTTTCGCATGTGGGGTCAGAGTCCACTTCGCTTCCCTTGTCAAGTGGCAGGTGATCGTCCTTCCAATCCGTACAGACTTTGCTGCGCATGTGATATGTACGTATATATATATATATGGTAACCCCCCCCCCCATGAACTACCGACCCTCGTTTTGTATCGTGAATACCGTGTCAAGCCGGCTTTTCCGGCAGGTCCGGATTCTGTATCTCTCAAAGACTACCGAAAACAAAGTCAGATTTCAAGAGAACGTGTCAGTCAACTCATTCAAGCTTGACGTGAGGTCCGGATCCTGTCTCTCAAGGACTACGGAAATCAATCTCACTTTTCAACAGGACGTGTCGGTCAACTCATTCAGCTTCGACGTGAGCACGTAGTCAACGGCAACACTGTGCCCTCCCAATCAAAAACCAACTTTTCCTAGGGAAAACCAAAATACCATCTTTTGAGACACTATGCGGCCAGACTCCAAAAAGATGGTTTTTTGGTTTTCCCGAGGAAAAAGATGGTTGAGGGAAGGAAAAGCAACAAAAACCAAAGAAAAAAAAAGGTTTTGGCGTGAAAAACAACTTTTGCCTAGGAAAAAGATGGTTTTGGGGAGGAAAACCAACCTTTTCCTAGGGAAAACCAAAAAAAAACAATCTTTTTGGGAGACTATGCGGCCAAAGTCCACAATGATGGTTTTTTTTTGTTTTCCCTAGGAAAAAATTTGTTTTTCTGCCCAAAACCATCTTTTCCCTAGGAAAAAGTTGGTTTTTCACGCCAAAACCATCTTTTTCCTAGGAAAATGTTGGTTTTTCTGCCCAAAACCATCTTTATTCTAGGAAAGAGTTGATTTTTCACGCTGGCCGCATAGTCTCAAACGATGTTTTTTTTTGTTTTCCCTAGGAAAAAGTTGGTTTTCCTTTCCAAAACCATCTTTTTCCTAGGAAAAAGTTGGTTTTTTCACGCCAAAACCATGTTTTTTCCTAGGAAAAACTTGGTTTCCCTTCCCAAAACCATCTTTTTCCTGGGGAAAACCAAAAAACCATCTTTTTGGAGTCTGGCCGTATAGTTTCCCTCCAAGACCAAGCTTTTCCGCATTTCATTTGTTGCTGGTGCGCGTAACGAATTAGTGTTAAGGTTCCAGTGTCATCACTAGTGCGATTCGAGTCCGCTTAGCGTCAGTATTATACAATAGACTGGGTAATAACAAGGACATTATTCGGATCAGTTTTGGGGTCATAGAAAGCTAGTATCGCAACTTTAAGAGACCAGGATCCAAGATTTCGGGGTTCTCACAGCTACCACTACGATTTCTTCCAGCTGATTATGGTTGCAAACTCAAGAAAGAAACATTGGGGTCAGATACGGTCAGATCATGGGTGGTACAAAAACTACTATAAATGACCTTAGGGCTGCTGTTAAGGCGAATATTACGGCCACCTTTGACATAACTGCGAATGACAAGGATAGGGTTGGGGTTGATGTTGCTCGGAATCAGGCGCCAATTAACGATTCTCGCCATTATGCTGGTATCTAGCACAGGTTTAACCTAAGGGTTAATATGTGCATACACACACGTAGATGTACTTACAGGTATACGGGCAAGTCTGGCAGCAAGTCGGACATGATCGGTCACATAGCACAGTGAGAAGGGTATGCAATATACAGTATAAATGCTGATGTAAACAAACAAATGATTTTATAATCCCAAGAAACCTAAAGGCCATCATTTGGGCAACGCCAGAGCGAACACAGCAAGGATCGTGGTTCTTAGTGGGTTTGTTTTGCGTAGTTTAATATTAGCATGAGTATGACTTCTATTGTTGAAGTAACTGTTTGGGCAGTATTTGGCTTACTTGTATGAATATAATAGGAACTCGTATAGGGGATGCCATGACCTTATTAAACTTCGGGACTTCGGGGTCTAGAATAGAATGCTCGTGCTACGGACATCTGGATTAATTAACCTGTTGGTGAGGCCACTGGTCTGGGTTTCTGTTCAGGGAAGTATCCCGTACAGTACGAAAGCCACGAATGGGAACAGCTTATGGGTGATCCTAAGATCGATCTTAAGTTTGCGAGTAAGGCGCATTTTGAGTCAGATCCAATACTGGGGTTGTCAAGCGGACTGCCATATCATTATTATTGGGGGGGCCAATCAGGCTGATGTATTTATGTTATTGTCTTAACCCCCTTCAGATCGATATGGGTAGTAATATGGGGATGTAGAATGGGGTTATTAGTCGACATAGCATTTTGATCCATACGAACCAAGACGTTGCACGTTGATCTATAAGGCATCTCTTTGGGGTGAAAAAGAAACAAGATACTACTGTCACCATGGGGGCCAATGTAAGGTCTAATGGCAGGGTAGTGATAGGGATACTGTTGTTTAAGGATACTGTTGTTTAAAACCTGTCACTCATATGTATTGCTGGGGCTTTGACCTGAGACTACAGTGAAAGCTATTTTGGGGTTGCTACTCGTGCCCATATTTATCTTCGGGTATTCAGACAGAAACTTTCATCGTTTATCATCTCTCGGAGTATCTGCGTGAAGCGTCGCAACGAATTGAGAATGAAGCCGGCTGCCGTCATACATATGCTCTCCCCCCGGAACTTCAAAATTGGATCATACACCAGAAACCCACACGTAGGAGGATTGGCGGCGGTATCGCGGCACCTCGCGGTGCTTCATGGGGCGGGGGGTTAGCATATATATATATATAAATATACACGCCTGATTAACTGGATAAAGTTTGGATGCCCGCCTCTGACTTGATAGATGCACCTTGCGCGTCATTGGCCACAGCCAACAATCGAGACTCAGGGCAAAGCGCTTTCTCCCCGTAAGCTATTGAGGTTTGGAGTCTCGTTTTAGTGTGCCGGCTTCACTTTCAAGTTGCTGATTAACTTTCGAAGCCCTTCGCAAGGCGCGTGCTGCGTCAGGCAGCATATTCCAGCAACGAAAGCCAGGGCAGTTTGCTTCTACCCAGAACCCCCCTGCCTTGAACACTCCGGACTCAGGCCCTAAACGTGTTTAGCTACTTTCTAGCTTTAGGAGGTGCTGCCGATGTCAACACAATCACAACACCAACACAAAACACAAGGATCCACAAAAGAAAACCGTCCTGGACGATACATCACAGTTTCAATGGTTGCAAAAGCAGCCTGTAATGATTCACCACTACCTTTGAATGTTACACTCACTCGGAATCCAGATCTGATTCAAAGCGCCCTGAGGTCACAGCGCTGTCGAATCCGAGGTGACGACCCGTATTCGGGAATTCAACATCGAATGTATTGACCAAGCTAGAAACACTGCAACTTGCCACAAAATGCCGTAAAAGCGCTGCATGCTGGACGATGCAACACCCTGCGGCTGCCGGGCAGCGGCTTGGAATCTTCTTTAGCATTTTTAGAATTGCCTTGCTGGCACTGGCGGCTTCTGTCACTTTAGGGTGAAGGGCATAGTCTCTCGCAAGCCATCGTCAGGCGCTGGACCAGGAAGCGAAGACTCTCAAAGCCTCCTTTTCCTATGCCGGGATTGTTAATTCACAGCAAAGGCAGCCGAATGAAAACCCCGGACCGAACCCCTGATGTCGCTTTGTACAGGGGATGAAGAGCACGAAGCCGATGGAGCTACCTACTTATGAGATTTTGTGCCGCGACTCGGCTTCGAACTCCTTCAAAAGCTAGAGCAGCTAGAGCATCTTCAGCGTTTAAAAGCAACCTAAAGCGTGGCCGGAAAACACGTGAAACATGCTGCAAGACCCTTGAGCTAAAACTCAATGGATCGCAGCGCGCTCACTCATTGGCCAATTTCACCTCCCTTGCAGCACCTGGCGGTGCATAACTTCATCACTGCTCGGAGAAGAACATGACGATGCTTGCCAAAGATGGGCTAAGAGAACACCACTTGAAGGCCGCCCCGAACCAGAGTGTTTCCGGTAAAACCTTCATCCCAAACCCTTGAACTTCAAGCTCTGCCCAACTCGCGCGAACTCAAACATAAGCAATACACAGAGCCGGAAGACCTGCTAGTCCACAATCCTTATGCGTATCCCATCCTAGATTCAGATGCCCAGCCATTCCCCGGACCTATTAACTTCAAACCCTGAGACCTAAGATAAATCGACAAGGGCTCAGAGCTCAGGATCTTTGTGCGACGAAGTAGCAAGCGACATTTGCGATCCTTTTTGCACATCCGTGGGAAAGGAATACTTTTCATACCAGCCACTCTGCAATCCCAGAACGATCCACAGTCACGCAGGAAAGGGATATCCCACTGAGTCACAAATTTAAACTCAATGTAACTCGTTTTAGAAGCCTCAATGTTTCAGCTGCCACGGCCGGTCGAAGATCTCCTGCCAGGCGGCTTCTGGCTTTGAAAACGCAGCAAAAGTGATCTGAACCATGTTTAGAACATGTCCAGTCTAGTCTTCGTAAGTCCTGTTCAAAAACTCATCATCACATGCCTTCAATACTTCCCAGGTATACTCAGCTTATCTCCACGAATTTATTGTAACAAAAGTCTCTAGATATTCCATGGTGCCAATATGAGTCTAGTGTTTTCGGACGGCTTCAGCCGAATTTCTTGGGTCTAGGGGGTTCAAGGGTTTGATTGAGAGTTTGAGGCTCGGAGGTGTTAAGGTCTGGGGGTGTGGCGCTTTAAGTTTCAGGCTCGTAGGGTTGAGGGTTGAGCTGCATCTGTGTGAGGCTCGCAGTTTCAGGGTTTGGGGTGCTGGCCGCCACTGGAAGTGGCGGGNGGCGGCTGCCGATTTCGATTTGGGAATACTTCCGGCTTTCGGTGCGCATTACCTCCCGAGCTCCAAGTGTGTTGGATCGAGGATCCACCATGGAGCGAATGATAGCTCGCCCTTGCTTTGAGCGATCATCCTGTCCTGAAACCAGAGTTCTTCGAACAACTCCAAGCACCCAAGAGCCAGCTGTCTTGAAGAAGCTGGAGTCCATCAAGGTCATGTACTCGAGGTCACAATACCTTCGGGGCCTTGCAGTCTGCACCAAAAGTGTCCCATCCCTGAGCCGATAGCCTGACAGCCACTGCTGTGCGATTTTGGCTGCTTCGCGTGGAGACACGTCCAAAGCGCAAGCCAAACTTTTTACTTGCTCGGGTCGGTAGAGAGGACATGTGATGATGACATCGCGAAATTTCTCGATCTGTGGATGGCCACACGACCACCGCAACGGTGCGGAGTAAGCTGCAGACACGATAGCATGAGCGTAGCACGTCCCACTTTCCCCCTGACCGGGTGTCGAGTTTAGGTAATGGCCGAGCTCGTGTGACATCCCTCGCCGAAGGACCGACTTCTGCCCACTCGCCAGCACTCCACGAGCCCTATTAAAGCCTCAACCCTGAACCCTAAACATCCCCCCTCTGACCTCGCTCGGCAGGTCAGAAACAGAGAGGGCTCTTCGATGCGAAGCCGCGGCCTTCACGACATTGTTGGACGGACTCTTCGTGATTACTGCGTTCACTATTGTTTCTATGATACTCTGTATACTTTGTAAGCTTGTTCTTGGATTTATTGAGGCGGCTAGCATTAGTATTCTTGCAGCCTTTAAATCTTACTGAGCGGGCTCCGACGTGAACGCTCCGAAACACTTACAGAGTGAATTCGAACTCAGAGCAACTTTCGGCACAACACATGGCAAGTACCGCTTGACAATGACTTTGTAAGGACTACTACAGCTAAAGCCCAAGCCACGAACTGTAATCCCAAACCTGGTGCCCTAAAGCCAACAGTGGACACGTGGCATGGGCTCGGGTGGTTTGTTCCATACGCTGAGATTCGAGGTCTCTATGATGTAATACCTCCCAATTTTTTGGCTTCTGGATTTTACGCGTCGGTTTCAACACTTGTCCATGAGAGTTTACGAGTTTGCTGTTTTGTGTTTGTGGGGGTTGTTGCCGGTCGAACCTTGCAAATTTTAAATGCTCGAGGTTTAACCTTGTCCACTACATCTGGCCCATGAATTGAACGTACTCTCTGCCCTTCGTCCTAAGCCACGGTCTTGGGCGCGGACATGTGTTATGATCCATACTTGTATGCGGGGCCCGACGAGGAACTTCGATGATGTGCCCTAATGCCTTGCTAGCATTGCCCCGTTATGAGGAAACAAAGGCATGCCTTCATTTTGCGGATGACCACCCCTCCTAGAAAGATGCTGAGTTTAAGATTCCATCTATTGATGGTCCGGTCTGGCATGGACGTCGCCAAGGCATGAGTGGTCTGCGGGTGATTGGTCTGTAAGATTAGATGGCTGCCCGACTTGGGTTGCATGTTGCCACCGGTGCCGGATGATGACAAGATTAGCGTTGTAACATCACAATGTTTGGGTGAGCGGCTGGTTCACCAGTCTTTGACTGCCATGGCTAACGATCAGAAGGATGTGCATTGCACAGCCTCAGGAATGTGCCTTGCGCAGTCTGGACAAATTTTCGGGGTTGTTGTTTCGAACCAGACTGATATGTCGGGCATGACGGCATTTGGCTTTGAGGTCCCCCACACCACCAATGACAAGTTCAAGGCAACCATTTGTGACGCAGGGCGCATCTGTAAAGCACCCGGGCCCAATTTCCGAAGGCAGGCAATGGGACGGTGCGTACAACCACGCGGACTGCAACATCCATAGGCTTGGTGGAGTCTGCGATCTGCTGCCGATGTCCATGCATCATAGTCCGGAGAAGACCGGTGTTCGGAAAGTGGATGCTTCGGATACCAAAGATCGTTGCCGATATTTATTTGCTTCTTTGACATAACATTGTTCGACAATGGGCAGGCGAAGATCCGGCGGGAAAGGGATAATGAGGCGTGAGTCTGCGTCAAGACGTTGTCTGGCAAGTCCATACAAGGGATACGGAGGCTGTTGGCACGATCGAGGCTTGTAAAGATAGTACCCACGTCAGGGAAGGCAATAATTATCCCTGATCAGCAGTTTGTGCGAGAGTGTCGAGGTGACCTACAGTAGTTCGTCAAGTCTTTGTTTGCGCTGTGCAATCTTGGACACCATGATCTCTTGAACCGAAGCTGCATTCGGAATCTGAGCCGTCAGCAGGGGCTCTGGCTTACTGAGGGCAAGTTAGGTAAACGGTTTTTCGGCGGCATTCCGACTGAAGGTAACCTTCGTTGGGAAGTTGCGTCGTTTGTTCCGCTTGGCAAAGCTTTGGGTGCTGGTTGCATCTCCCTTTCAGAAGACGGTGCTGTGTTGTGATGCCAACGAGCCTCCTCTCTTACGGAGCTCACGTTGCTGGTAGTCTGCGACTTCCGACTGTATTATATGTTGCAGATTTCTCTGCCAAAGCACTTTAGACGGTGCTTCTGAGTACATGCTGCCGCGTGCCCCTCAAAATCTCATCAATGCACACTCTTTAGGCTGCGCCCGGCCCGGACTCCGTACCTACCTCGAACAGAGAACAGCGATAGTTGTATGCATGTGCATAATATGTAAAGACTATTCGAGTGTATACATGAATAGATGTCTATGGCAGGGCATGCATGGCCCCAAAATTTGGAGTCTTAAGGCTTTCGTTTCGTCATGTCGTGGGACTTTGGTCTTAAACTGTCGCACAGCTTAGGTTTTTCTACATTCCAAGCGCCTCAACCTCTCGAAGCTCTGCATAAAAGCCGTCGACGTCTCGTCGTATGCGCTTGTACCAAGGACTGGACTCCTTGGAGACAGAAGGCTTTTTAGGCTGAACGCTTCAGATCAGAGAGAGATCAGAGAATTTTTCCCAGCGTCGGCTTGCAATTCCGAGCAAAATAGCTGCCGGACCATTGCCTAGGGCCTAGGCCTAGCCTGCCAGATCTCTGCCGGTTGGACATCACCATCCCTAACTCCAGTGACGGCAGTGTCAGAATCGGAATCGAGACGTAAAACTTCTGAAAGAGACACCAAGCCAGCCAAGCAACATCCGAACTCAGCGCACATCCCCGCTTGACATTGACCTGTCTTCGGCCGCAATCTTGGGTTTGCTTGGCTTCAGCCGAAAACTTACCTCCCAAGCTAGCGTTGCAGGAGCTCCGTGCTGCAGTGAGGTCTGCATTTTGCATGGGCAGTGCTGACTCCTGCCCGATGCATACCCTGCGCTCTACGTACATGGAAACCACGCCTAACGAGGAACAGAAACTAATGCCCGAGCAAATCCACCCATGAACCTGAAGCCCCGAGATGCGGAAACCAACATTCCAAGTCAGTGCCCAGATGCAAGGATGGTCTTGGCGAAGCTGTTCGCCAAGAAGCGCAGTGCGCTGGAAGGAATCGGCACACCCACCTTCTAGGAAGGCTTGGCTGTAATTTAAGCTAGCATATTCAACCCACTTTCTGTCCGGGTTTAGTAAATTTCGGGACCCTTTCTAAAAAAGGCAAAGGATTTGGCAATCTTTGGCAGTTACAGGGCATGCCCGGGTTTCTTACATGCCTTGACATGGGCTGACACTCGCTCTCGACAGGCCTGGCAAGTGTTGGGTTTAGGGGCAGGCGTTCATAGCCCGGCAACCAATGCGATTATACAAGCTTCGCCAGCATGACGACTACTAATCCCTACAGTATGTTGCAGATTGGATCTCAGAAGGCTTCCCAAAGCAGGCTTGCATGGCAACTCACTCATTGCATCCAAAACCCGCACTCGAGCTCAAATCCTGGCGCCCTTGTCAAGCTTTTTGAATGCCAAGTCTTTCGTAAAGCAGAGCTGTAGCGAGATTCGTTTATTGAGTAACATGGGGTTCATAGTTGTGATGGTCCGCAAGACCGACTCCACCACTTCCGAGACTGCCCAGAAACCCAGAAACCCAAAGTCCAACAAAAAACGCCCTTATCGAAATTTATCAGAAACAATAGGGTTATCAGAAATCTCCCGCAGCACTTCAGCAAAGGCATTTCCCCTAAGAGCAACGAAGCCTGAACTGAAAGGAACTTGCCAAACCGAGGTGTAGCGTAATCAGCTGTCAATGCCCGTGATATTGAAATCTACCCTGTCAGCCCGTGTGGGAACTTGCCAACCCGCTACAAGCCTGAACACCCGGTTTCAACTAATTGTGGTAGGGATGGTACACGTCGTGTCCGAAATCCCACTGTAAGCCGTGCGAGCCCAGGCGGCGCCTGGACACGCGAAACGGAAACCATCAGCAAGCCCGTCTCGTTACCCCCACGGGGCAGCCACAGATTCTGCGTGTCTACTTCGATTCCTGGGCAAACGAGGCCAAACCCTGGCCCAGAACCTTACGGTTTACTTATGCGCTTTGACCAAAAGAGCTCCTGCAGACATGAGGACAGTATATAACAACATCGATCTTTCAGGTTGACAGATATGATGCTGCATGACCTGGACCGTTGTGCTTTACAGTTCTGGCAGGGCCGGATGTCGCTAATTCATGTTAATTCCTCGTCGAAGGATCCTGAATCCCGGCACCCAAGAGTCAAGAGTGTGGCTCCCAGGACAAACTTGACCCATGCATCGAAAAGCTCGAGACCCAAAGCCCAACGTTGAACCTAATTCAGACATTTAACACCGACATCTCGCAATACTCACGACTGAGTAAATTGAATGGGCAATACATCGAACTCAAGCAAGTGACCCACTACAGACTGCAAACTTGCAAAGCACTGAACCAAGCTGAAATTGGAAACTGTCCGATTGCCATTTCTTCTCCGCGCTAGGGGTATGTTTTCAGAAGGGCCTTTTTAGGCAGGGGCACTAAACTTCAAAACTCTTCACAATCATGCCAAACTTGCTGCAAAACTTCACAATGTGCAAAGACATGGCTGCCAGCGAGACCTGCAGAACATGATGCAGGCGGCGGGTCCTGATCTCCTTCTTTCTGGCCAAGATGCAAATCATTAGTTTTTGTCATCAAAACCGCNCAGGCGGCGGGTCCTGATCTCCTTCTTTCTGGCCAAGATGCAAATCATTAGTTTTTGTCATCAAAACCGCCATACAAAACTGGCGCGTTCAGGGTTTTGCCGCTTTGCCAATGTCAGAGGAGCACACCGCATACCGAAAAACCCGGGACTGCCGTAACAAAATGGCGCTCTTCGGGCTTGCTAGAGAAGCACACTGCATACCGAAACCCCGGCCAAGACTGCCGTAACAAAATGGCGCTNGCACACCGCATACCGAAAAACCCGGGACTGCCGTAACAAAATGGCGCTCTTCGGGCTTGCTAGAGAAGCACACTGCATACCGAAACCCCGGCCAAGACTGCCGTAACAAAATGGCGCTCGTCGGGCTTGCCCATTCCTTCAATTGTCTCGAAAAGCGAGACGACTGACAATCTGAACACGTAATAAAAAAAAACCGGCAGAACTGCGTAACAAAATGGCGCTCTTCCGGTTTGGCAACGGCTCGTGTAGCGACCTCAAGCGCGTCGAAAACCCCTTGCGAAATCTTGACACGCGGAGAAGAAGCCTTCAAAAAGGCAATTCGTCGATTGAAAACTTGGCAGGTACGTCGATGTGCGTCCACATCGATATCAGCACTGCACTCTGACCCTCTTCGTTGGGCCGACGGTCAGAGTGAGTGGTCGGCCCCCCTGCACTCTCCGCAAAAAGATTGGCATCGGCAAGCATGGTTTCCGCACTTCAGATCGGAATCAGCTTGTGATATGAGAAAAGCCTCATATCTTTTCAATATCAAAACTCGACTCACGTCCGCAGAAAGAGGTATCAAGCTGGTTCAAGGTTGAAGCAAAACATGCTCCAAGTCAAGGTTCCAAGTGAGGTTTGGTTCAAGCATCAATCAAGGCATGCCAAGCAAGGAGGTTATGTTTTTGAATGTGTCACCAAGCACAAGCCGTTGGTTTTTCGAAATGGCTGCGAACTCAGCTNGGAGGTTATGTTTTTGAATGTGTCACCAAGCACAAGCCGTTGGTTTTTCGAAATGGCTGCGAACTCAGCTAAGCATCGGATGCAAGACCTTCGCATGTACAGCAGACTTGCACAAACACCCCTCAAAAGAGGGGTTCAAGCATCACAACCAATGTTTGTCACATCAGCAGCATGACGACAGCAGTAACTCCATTGCAACGGACTTTTCACTTTAGTTTACGCCACTTCATGGGTCGGGACCCCGGTGCCTCATTGTCTCGGACAATGGGCCCCTTTTCCGATCCCCCACAAATGGACAAATGCTTGCAGGACGAAGTGACGGACGTCGAAGGAGCATGAAAGGAGGATGGCTTCAAAGATCTGCACAAGAAGAGGTCCAGATGTGAGTACCTCTTCGTCTTCATGTACAGCCTGCGAACCTGTGGCAATGAAGATCCAGTAAAAACCAGTAGTTTGCTGCCTTCGTAAACTGGGTTGGGATGTTTGTTCCTTTCCGGCCTAGCCCGGTGGAACTTGCGGTATCCCAACCACTTCAACGGTCGAGAAGGAAACCTGTTGATCTCAGGGAGTAGCTCAGCCACGCGTTGAAACTGACACCTCGCCGTGCATTCGATGTAAACAACTCCCAAAATGGTCCGAGACGTCCGGTTCAGAAAATCACCGACAGCTGGAATCCAGCGGTGAAAAAAGTTATACATAACCACCTCGTTGTATTTCAACGGGCGCCCACCATCACATATCTTGCCATGCTCAAAGCCATCTTTGACTAACAGGAGCTTCTTGTGCACGCCGGCTTTCAGCAACTGTTTACGTAGAATTCGAGCATTGTGTCTCCCAGATCGATGAGACAAAACAACCCACAACAGGTTGGATGCCTCTATGGCGCGCTTTGGAAAGGAAATCACCTCATCCGCAACATGCTGTTGTTTACAGCGGTGCAACAAGACCCGAACAGTTTCGGAGTTCTTGCCCTTATACCAGCGTCCACAATCGCACTGGCGCTTGCAAGTTGAAGATGCAAGCATGTGAATGTGAAACCGACTACACGAACAAAGCCGTCCAAGCAAAAACAACCCAAAACCACCAGCAACCAGACAACCCGAGGCAACAGGACTAGTGACAAGAGTCAAGAGTCGGGTGGCATGAGACTGCACTGTTTAATGCTGCACAATGTCATGCGTAAGCCAGATGCAAGAAACGGCGAAAAACAAGTCATGCAGTCATGCAAAAACGACAATCGTCAAAAACTGCAGAAACCTGGAGTGCTTCGCAGCAAATCAGAACTTCTCCGTTCGACCTAGACCGCAGCACTTGTTTCGGCATCAAAACTTTGCATGACGGGAAAAATGCCAAGGTCATGAAAGACCTACGCATGGAAACTTACATTGAAGCAACTCACACGATACATTCAGACTCCGCACATATTTAGCAGTAAGAATGTGCCAGGCTGTCGGAAAAGGTGTTGCGCCACAAAGTGGCGCTCTGAATATGTCATGTCAAATGCACAAAACATGCAAGGCGGGCTTATTAGGAGCAAGAAGCATCAGTCCAATGTAATGCTCGTTTCAATCATGTCAGTCGGACACCGCGAAAAACATTGCAACCATTAGCGCACTGCAAAATGGGTTTTGACGAAATGTCACATGCGCCTCAACTGCCAGACGCGAATTGCAAGTAAGTCAAGCTCACAAACCGCAGAAGCATCGCCTTGCACTTGCACTTCACTTCTTCGAGCAAAAGACTTATGAATCACATGTGAAGCTGCAAATTTGGGACGAGCATTCACACATCCGTCGGATACCTTGTGCGAAAAACAAGAAAACCATGCTCAATGCAACAAAACCCCAGCATCCTTCCAGAAAAAGATTTGTAAGCGCTGCGCTCCAGCTTCCTTCCCAAAACATGTTGCCATGCACCACTTCTAACGCAAACGAAAAAATGAAAACCAAACGGGATCTGCCTCACAAAAGACTGTCCGTAACAAAATGGCGCTCTCTGGCCGGTTGCTTCAAGCACAATGCTCAATGAAACGTTCTTGGCAGCAACCAAACATAATGATTAATGAAACGTTCTTGGCA